>JBAWJQ010004528.1:0-124018 GCA_037783105.1 Bactrocera zonata | reverse complement strand
TGATGTCAAAATAGACAATGAGCATCGTTTTCACTTTAGATTTATCTCCCAGTACGGACTTCGTCAGCGACCTACTCCCGGCCCTAAAAAAATGCCTGATGCCACCGAAACACACCACTTCTTGCTAAAGCAACATCTGGGTACGCCTGCTTGATCATATAAAACGTCTCTGTCGCAGATTTACCGAGTTTCACACAGAATTTAATCGCGTACCTCTGCCCTAACGAACGCTGCATTTTCGGCTTGCACCGCTCACAGGATCATGCCGATCGAAAATGTTTGTCCTGACTCTCCGGGTGCTCGGAGACAACTGACCAGTCGCTCGTACGTTAGCTCGGAACATAATGGCGTTTCAACAACATAATTGCGTTTCAACAACGGCTTGTAGATTATTATCACACTATATGCGACAATTTTATTTATTAATGTACCCATGCAACCTTCATTGCTGAAAAGAAATATCTCTTGAAAATCAGGATCAGTGACCATCTTGTTGTGCACTCATTTACCGTACGTTGTTTCAAAGTAAGTCTGCCGAGTATAAAATGGCAAACCCAACTGAATATAAATCAAGCAACAGCTGTCCAAAAGACCAATTCCGAAAAAAGTTATTGCCTCATTGAACAAAACACGTCTAAAAACCACTCTGTGGTTGCTTTCTACAACTTTAAAAAAAGTCTTGCGGTATTTTTATCGAGCTTCTTAGTGACTCCAAGCTTCTTCAAATGGTTTTTAATGACTACTATTCCGGTCTCTTTCGACCAATTCAGCGATTTTATCGCAATTTTCGACGACAGGCCTTCCGGAGCGTGGCGCATCTTCGACCACCTCTACACCAGAACGAAAACGTTGGAACCATCGTTGTGCGGTGGAAATGGAAACTGTATCGGGTCCACAAACTGCACAAATTTTATTGGCGGCTTGAGATGCATTTTTGCCTTTATCGTAGTAATACTGTAAAATATGCCGTATTTTCGCTTTATTTTGCTCCATGTTTGCGACGCTATAACTCACAAACGACTTAAAAGAAACGACAATTAATCAAACACATGTTAGCGCGTGAAATGAGCTTTCCAAAAAGGTATAGCATGACCCGATGCGACGAATAAAACTAGAACTACGCGCTTTCAGCGCCAACTAGCGAAAATACCGCAAGACTTTTTTGACAACCTATTATTTCAAAAACTCGTAACACGAATGAAATACCCTAATGGTTTGTTATGCTCGGCTTAAAATCAAAGTCTTCTTCAAATATGTTCCTACATAAGAATGAAGTACATACATATCATGTACAAAACCACTCAGATTTGTTTTGAATCGATCAGATCTGATTTTTCTAATGAAAGTCGAAGTAAAAGTGAATGCTAAAGAACGCAGATGCTTTCTCTTTAATTTGTTTGTTTTGAAGTTCTCAAAGCGCCCAAATTTGGAAATTTTATCTAATCTCTATTTTTTTAAATACACATTGGAATTTGATTTCAAGTAGACATTATAGACATTATAGTTTTCTGCAATTAATTATTTTAGTACTTTGTGAATATAAAAATAAATTCTTTTGAAAATACAAAAAATATTGTGTGGCAATCGAGAAATTTTTAACGATCAATTTTTTTGTTTTGGTTAAAAAAGGAAAAATCTTCTCACTGGTATTCATTCATGCGATGAGTACGGAGTAGCGTGTTGAATCTGTTGTCTATTGTTAGTAATAGTAATTAGATGGATTCAGGAACAGATATCATATTTTACAAACTGCTGTAAACGCTGGAGAAACTCTGGGACGTGCACATTGGAGCCGCAGAAGCTGTCCAAGGCAGAGCACGCATGTACGAAGGGCAGACAAGTAGAGACTGCACTCCATACACTGGTGTTTATTTAATATCGAAAGTGCTGTTAAATATAAGTTCAACAAAGTCTCTACGGAATTCTGAATAGTATCCAGTCAATCGGTGTTGATTCCGCTATACAGCAACATATGCCGACGACATTGCCATCCTAGTAATGGGTAGAGGTCTACAGACAATTAACAGTATTATGACCACCACTCTCAATATAGTCCAGAAGTTGTCATCCGAAACGGGTCTGTAGCAGAACCTGGAGAAAACGGATATGCTTGTGTCTAGGCAGTTGTTCGGCACAACTTGTGGGCTATTTCCCTCTCTCATTGATTTGTGCTTTACAGCTATTGTAAGATCATTTCTAAGGTCTTCAAGAACAACTCCAACGAAAAGGTAAGTTAGCTAAGCGCAACACTCTAAACATTTATACGGATCGAAAATGGAGTTGGTGCGGGAATATACTGTCCAGAGTTAGGCATAAGGCAGTCTTTTGAGGTGCCGGACCACTGCAGTATATATCAAGCTGAGGTCTTTGCTATTACGAAAGCAGCGAAACTGGACTCTAATGCACCCGCAGTCAATTCCAGAGTCAACATCTACGTATATTGCCCGGAAGTGTCTTGGGAAATAGGGCTTCTACACTTCTACTGGGTGCCAGGCCACAAAGGCATCGAGGGCAATGAAATAGTGGACGAGATTGACAATAATGGTTTACGACTAACATCTGAAAATGTGACCAACATTGGGAAACCCATTCATTGTCTATACGACGATCCAAACTTAAGCATGGTAAAGAAAATAAAAACGCGTTCGCAAAAGTCATGTGCAGAAAAGTAAATCGGAAGTATTCATATTGGCAATCTATTTAAGAGACTGTAAGAACATGATGAGAATACTAACTGGTCACAGCCTGTTGGTGACACATGCCCCCAGAATAATATTGGCAGATGGAGAACACTGGAGGAAATGCCTAAAGCAGGGCACCAGGGAAACAATGGGGCATGTCTTGTGCATTTGTCCCGCATTGGCAACCTACGCTGTAAACATCTGGTATGATACACGAAAGAAGGTATCGATAGTGAAGCCTACAGTCTCTTATTATTGGCTTCAAGTATAGGTATACTAAAGGATGACTACTCCTCTTGGACTTTGTAACTGAACTCTAAATGTTATCGCAAAGGACCAAAATTGGTCTATGAGTGGCTTATTGGCTTCCCAGATTAACCTAACCCGAATAAAGATCAGATTTTTATGAAGATACTGATTTTAAGTCCTCAAGAACAACATTTAAAATTAACAACTAGAACCTTTCAAGAACGGTTAGTGAAATTAGATCAAAGATATAGCAATAGAATTGGATTATTGGGACGAAAACTTTAGAAATTAACGAAAACTTTTACATGGAGTAACCACAATAACAATATTGTGTTCGATGAAAATTAATGCCATTAAATAATCATATTTTGCTTTTCGGAAATTCGGTTGCAACATAAGATCTGCTAAAGAGGTCAGTAGGGTAATCTTGTTTCAAAATTTCGTTTTTGCATTTCCTGTTCTTTTATACCCTTAAAATTGATGTAGAAACCCACTTTACCATTGGAATGTTTCAAAAAAGGCCCAAAAATAATAATACCGCTCGACGTTCAGAGCGCTCGGAATGCACAACTCAAACTTTGAACGCATTTTTCTCAAAACACGCTTTTTTAAACTGGCGGACATGATTCCGGTCGACCTACTCAACAGATTTGCTTAATGTTTTTTTAATTGTTCACAAAACGCCTGGCTATCGTCCCTACCAGATTCATAATTTTTTGTAATTTATTGATAATGTTATGACAAAATTTATGTAAAAAAACATGTGGAAAATTAAAGAAAAAAAACGTTAATTACTTTTTTATTTTTCAACATTTTTTCATGATTCTAGTAGAGATGATAACCATTCACGTACTTTTTAAGAATAAATTGGGTTTTTGTGTTTCAGATGATCCAAATATGAGACATCGTGTGAAAAAACAAATCTCAATCACCCAGCCATTTCTCCGACAGATGTCATCAAAAAATTCCGAAAAAATTTGTTTATACACTCCACGATATACCTCATGATATGTGAAAGAAGTTCTACTGTAGAATAAAAATTTCAAAAAAGCAGTCCAGATTATCCTACTGACCCCTTAATATTTTCAGCTTATTTTTAGTAAAGAGAGTAAATATGAATACTTAGAGTCATCTCTTCAAATATCTTCAAAGATCTTTTTGAAGTAGTCGAAGCGAATAATCCTACTAAGTTCGCTCAAGAAGTCTAATTTGACTCAATAAATATGCTCACTAGTTGCTTTAACATTTCTGAATTTCAAGTATTTCTGAATTCTTGCTAATTGCTCATATAATTTATATAATTTTTTATGGTTTAAAATTCGCGGAACACTGCCACTTAAGCTAACTTGATTAAAATAGCCAGTTGCATGTGCTAATTGATGACGCGCTCAATTAAATTGAGCGTGAAAATAAAGCAGCAGGTAGCAAAAAGCATGCAGTAACAAAATATTAAATAAAATTGGCAAATAAAAGCAATAAAAATAAAAATAAAAATAAAAAAGCACATAAAGCGGTTTCGCAGAAAACAGTACGGAAAACATAGCTTACAAAAACAGGTAAGAAGTGAAGACTGCTATAAATATGGCTATATATGTATGTATATGGTAAATACGTGAAATCGTCTGCCGATAAGCAAAATTACTAATAACCGACCGCAGACTGTTGCAATTGGGTTTCACAAAAATGCTATCTGAGTAGCCGCCAATAAAATCAATAAAAGCGAAGGCGCAAAAACTTGCTCAACGGCAACCGCAAGAGAGTAATAAAGAAAAGTATAAAAATATACCGCATAAAAAATAACAACAACAAGAACTCAGCTACAATGCTAAAAATTCGCGAAATTCCGCAAATAAACATCAAAACACCAATACAAACACACACACACCCACACAGCTATCGCGTGCTGGCACCTGTGCGTCAAACTTTAGGGCACATATGGACAAAAACAGCAAAAAGCAGAGGCACTACTGCCCGGTAACCAACTGGCAGTAACATAAAAACTAACTGCAGCAACGTGCCACAGTGTAAACAAAGGAGGAGCGAGCGAGGAGCACTGTTGGTCAGCGGCGATCGTGCGGATGGTTCTTGGTGCTGCTGGCATGCCAACAACAAATATATGAAGGTGATTATTATGTTGTTGCTGGTATTGGTGTTGACAGTGATGAAGTTAAATATAATGATATTGAATGTTTGTAGGTAGCGACATAATGAAACGAAACACCAATCGGACAGACATACGTACATATAAATTAAGTTTTTATTTTATTATTTTAGTTTTTAAAAAACTAGCGGACTCGCGTCCGCGGTCTTTCTTTATTCAATTCTGTCTAAAGACTCATTACAAAATATTTCTTAAGTCTAAATTAAACCTAAGCCAGTACCTGGTCACGTTGCCAACAGTTGCGGCGTCAGCAGTTTAACGGACGCGCGTGTGGAGTCACTAACTGATATTGCTGATCCAGTGTCAGCAATTAGGTGGTTTAAGGTTTCCAGCATTGACTAACGGTGGGAATTAGCTGACGGTGTGAACCACTGTGTTAACTCCTCCCCACTTAAATATGATCGTCCTCGATCATCAGTAGAAAGGTAAATCGTTAAATTTAATATAATTTTGAATGTCTTTGGTATCTTCTAGAGGGGAACTTGCCTCGTATTTGTTTTTGTTATCTCTTTTTCTATATACTTGATTTCAATTTTTTTCTTCGTAATAGGGTGAAAATGATAATGGTAGTAATTAAAGCTACCGATGTCAAGCTGCCAATGGATAGTGTAGCTTTCTTGAGAAAGTTGATTCGTTTGATGTTGGTGAGATGCAATTCCTTTAGAGCTCCCAAGGATAATAACTCGATGCGTTCCTTTTCTAATGGGGCTGGTTGTAGAATTGCGGGAATAGCTTCGATTGGTTGCGCTTCGATATTTCTAAATAACTGATTGTTGATTTTAATTGTTGAGTTATAGAATATTACAACATGTGTTCCATTTATTGCTTGAATTGTCCCATCAGCTTCTATTTTTCCGTTGAATTGGTTCAGCAGTATTACTCCTGGTTTTATTTCCTCTATTGTTGGTACGTGATTCGCGTTCGTTACGGTACATGTGGAATTTTGGCTGTTTACTATTCTATTTATACATTCTTCATTACTTAAATTAACTAAATTTACTTCTTTGCAAATTGATAAGTCATTAAAGTTTTCACATTCACTTTTAATTCCAAACAGAGTGTTTTTTCCTTTAATAATTTCATTGTAGTCAGTTTTAATTACAGTATTATTTTCCTTTTTTACAGGTCTTATAGTTATTCTCTTAAATGTTTCGTGTAATGTTAGTGGAATTTTTAACATGTATAAAATTATTGTATCGTTACTTAATACATTTATTTTCGAAAATTTTAATGCTTCTTCAGCGTTTTTAAAAGGCATTTGTTCCTCTTTTAGTTTCTTAATTGAAATTTTGATTTCGTCATTGCTTAAAATTATTGAATTTATTATATTCCTTTTTGCCCATTGAATGGCATATTTTATATTGATTAATTCTTCTTTGATTAATCTTATTCTATTTTGCAAATTTATCATAACTTCTGTGATTGTATCTTCATCTTTTTTTATAGTATTTAACATTTTATTAACGATATTCGTTATATTGTTTATGCGTTTTTCATATAAATTGTTAATTATTAATTGATTGTTATTATTTTGGTTAAGATTATTTAAATTCTCATTTATGATATTAAGATCATTATGATCAGGGGATCCGGCAATATATTTCCATGCCGTTCCTAGTATGTCAATTGATCTTCTTCTTTTGTTATTTTCTATGGGTTTAAGGGTGTTAAGGATTTCAAAGGTTTGGGTGGTTTCGTGTTTGAGGATAGGATAAAGGAAATTATCTTTAGGAATTTTAGTTGTTATTTCGTCATAAGTTTCTGTTAGGAAATGTTCGTAACGGTCCAGGTCAATGAAGTGTATCAGTCTTAGTGTACCGTCCTGTATTTTTGCGTTTCCGTTGTCTATTGTAACAAGTTGAGCTCTACTGTAGTCTAAAATTTTTACATCCGCTAGGGAAGATGTAATCGCAGTGAAGATGATTGTGAGTTTGGGTAGATTCATTTTACTGAAAGAGATAGTTTAAGTTTTTATTAGGGATTTATGGATTATACGACCTGATAATGTTTTAACCGTTGTTCTATTATTTTCTGATACTATTTCTTTCCTATATTTTGGAGTTAATTTCGAACCAAGTCTTTTGTTTATTTTTGAATAAATTATATCGCCTGGGGAGTAATCTTTAGGTTCTGATCGTTTGCTGTTGTGGTAAGAAAGATCTTGTTCCTGTTTTTTCTTAAGTAATATAGTATTTTGGTTTCTCTGCTGTTCTAACTGTTGGGGGTCGGTAAAAATTCTATTCCCAAAAAATGTGGCTATGGGTTTATTTTTGGTGGTTGAATGTATTGATGAATTATACTCCTGCACTGATTTGAATAACAATTCTTCGAACGTTATTCCTATGTTGCTTGCTTTTAAGCATCTCATTATTTCAGAAAGTGTACTATGGAACCTTTCCACTTGTCCATTGCTAGTGCTACTATAGGGTGGTGTGGTATAAACGTTAATAGACATTTGATCCTTAAGTAGGGTCAATATTGTGGCGGAATTAAGCGATTTTTCGTTGTCTACTATTACTTGTTTTGGTATTCCGAATGCAATCATTAACTCTCGTATTGGATTTTTTATGTGTTCTATTGCCTTGGACTGTATAATTTTAACCTGTGCGTATTTTGAAAATTTATCAATGGCCGTAAGTATTAGCTTTTTTTCTGTCGAGTAAATATCAATGTGTACGATTTCTCCTGGAAACTGAGGAATGGGAGTCTCTTGTAACCGTGGTTTTGGGGGATGTCTATCATATTTATGCTCGCGACATATGGAACATTGTTTAACTGTTTTTTCGATTTTAGAATGCATGCTTGGAAAGTAAAATTTCTGTCATTTTTGTGTTTTGTTTTCGCGGCTATTTCTATGTGCTCTCTGATGTTCTTTAATAATTATTTCTTCCTGTTCTGTCTCTGACACGATGTCTTGAAGAAAGGTTTGTGTGAATCTAATTTTGATATTTGCAAAGTGAAGTGGATATATTTCCTGAATTTTTCCCATTAAGCTTTCTGTAGTGTATAAACCGTTAAGTAATGCTGGGTCAAGGTGTTGTTTAAATATGTCTATAATGTCCTGTGTCGAATATTCTCGTTTTGTAATTGTATGTCTATGGAAACAGGGAAATGGTATTTCAAACGTATAGTTGTCTACGTCACCGATTAAGATGAATAGTTGATTTTTAAAGGCATTTATGGGTGCTTCAGTAGCTGGGATGAGCTGATGTGCGGAACTTTCGTCGCTATGGTCAGTAGTCGTTAGGGCGTTAACGTCAGTCTGTGGAGGTCTCGATAGTGCGTCGGCTACAACGTTTGTCTTTCCTGGTTTGTATTTCATTTCGTAATTGTACTCTTCGAGGATACATTTCCATCTTTTCATTTTTCCGTTATAATTTTTATTACTTAGTGCATAGGTTAGGGGTTGATGGTCTGTGAAAATGATTACTTTGGGTGAACCATACAAATAACTTCTGAAACTATTAAGTGCCCATATTATTGCCAGCATTTCTTTTTCATTTGCGGCGTAATTTTCTTCGGCTTTACTTAGTGAACGGGATATGAATGCTATGGGTTTGCCTGATTGTTCTAAGACTGCTCCGAGAGCATAATTAGATGCATCAGTGGTGAGGTGAAAATCTTTATTAAAGTCAGGATATGCTAGAACTACTTCCTTTGAAACGAGTGAGGATTTTATTTTATTGAGGGCTTCTAGTGCTGCGCTATTGAGAGTTATCTGCTTTTTACCGGATGCATTTTTTGAAATGCGTCCATCCTCCCCTCTTAAGAGCGAAGTAAGGGGCTTTGCTAATTTAGCATAATCCCTTATGAAGCGGCGGTAGTAGCCGGAAAGGCCGAGGAAAGATCTTAAGTCTTTCAAAGTTTTCGGACATGGGAAATTTTGTATAGCTTCAACTTTTGAAGGATTGGTTTTTACACCACTTGGTGAAATAATAAAGCCTAGGAACTCGACTTCATTTCGGAAGAATTCGCACTTGTCCAGTTGAACTTTCATATTTGCTTCTTTGAGAGTGCGAAATATTTGTTCAATATTTTGGAGATGGCTTTCTTCATCTTCGCCGAAAACTATTATGTCATCAATGTAGACATAGCAGATTTTACCTATATAGTTTCTTAGAATATCATCTAAGGCTCTTTGAAATATAGAAGGAGCGTTTTTCAGCCCGAATGGGAGTCGTGTAAACTCATATTTGCCATTATTGACAGAAAAGGCTGTTTTTTCAATGTCAGATTCTTTTAAAGGGATTTGATGGAATCCACTTTTTAAATCCAATACGGAAAAATATTTATTATTTCCTAATTGCGCAATAATTTCATTTATTTCGGGTATGGGGTATTTGTCGGAAATGGTAACATTATTTAATTTTCTGTAATCTATTACGAGTCTAAATTTCTTTTCGCCAGAGGCGTCTAATTTTTTTGGTACAACCCAAACTGGTGAGTTGTATGGAGAACGTGATGGTCTTATTATGCCATCTTTGAGTAAGCTTTGGATTTCCTTGGTGACGAATTCTCTCATGCCAATAGGGTATGGATAATATCTAGTGTAAACGGGTGTATTTGAAGAAGTCCTGATTTCGCCTACTACGGTAGTAGTGTAGGTTAGTTTTTCGTTTGGATCGGAAAATAACTGAGAATAATTGTTTGCAAGTTTTTGAATGAGGAATTTCTGAGAAGGTGTCATATGTTCTGTCCTTACGTCAATACTGTTTACTGTAGGAGAAAGCTTCTGTTTTATTCTTATTTCTTTACCGTTACCGAATTTAATTATGTCATCGCGAATGTTTATAGTTGCATTGAGGTGTTTGAGGCTATCGTTGCCGATAATGCCATCAAAAGATTTTAGTCCTGGTAGGATGAAGAATTTCAAATTCGAATTATCTATTTGAGCTAGATTAATTATGGTATGATGTGTAATTTGAATCTTCCCTGCTATGGAATTTGCAAAAAAAGCTTCTTCATTAGGAATTGGTTTTGCTACAAGTTCTGGTTGTATGTAATTTTTGCTTGATCCTGTATCTATAAGTATTTTTAAAAAATTTCCGTTCTTCGTTCTAAATTCTATATATGGCAACGAAGAACTTTTCATCCTAAAAAATTAACATCTATGTAGTCGGGTTGGTTATATTCGGATTGTTCTTGGACTAGTTGTTCAATTTGTTCATTGTCTAACATCGTTTCATACTCTTGTCTTGTTGGCGTCGAATTCTGTTCGGCGTGTTGGTATTGTTGGTCCTGTGGATATTGTTGCTCATATGGATATTGTTGCTCATATGAGGCTTGTTGGAGGAATGGATCTTCTGTACCAGTTTCTATATGAAAGTTCCTTTGTTGTTTAAAAGGCACTTGTTGAGAAGAGTTAGACGGTCGTTTCCAACCTTGTTTATTGGGTGCATTTCTATTCATGTAATTAACCATTCTTGACTGTTGGGATTGGTCTACATCCATTGGTTCTGGACGTGGAAGTCCGAAAGGACGTGGGTGTTGTGGCCTTGCGAGGAGAGTTGGTCGAAAGTTTGGAGGATGGTGATAATTAAAAATAGGCCGTGGCCGTTGCTGGGGCATGAAATTCTGTTTAGGTGGATATGGTTTAGGAATATAAGCCAATTCTGGATAGAACTCATTTGTCACTTTCCTAGGTGGAAGGGGTGGCCGAAAGTCTGGAGCTTTCTTAACATGGGAATTATTATTGATCGCGTAATGCGAGCGGAATTTCTGGTTCTCCAACTTAAGACATAAGTGAAGAGCTTGAGGAAGGTCTACGGGTTCCCTCATGCCAAGGAGTCTTGGCAAATCACCGTTAAGTCCTCGAATAAAGGTGTCGAGAGCTTTGTCACGATAAGTTCGTGTGAGTAAATGCATGGATTCGGCACCGACTTCCATGCAACCAAGTTTATTAAGAATGAGAGATAGGTGCGAATATACCCTTTGATAAAATTCCTGAATAGTATGGCTACCTTGAACTAATGACGTCATTTGGTACTCTAAGGTACCTACGTCCCTTTTATCGGCGTAATGGAGAGTAAGGCATTTTGAAATAGCCTTCCATTCCAAAGGTGTGTTATATGATTCGAGGGCAATGTCTGCGTTGCCCACGATTTTGTTTCTTACTACGTTAAGGATACCGTAGTATTTTGGCGATCCTCTTTGAGGTTCGTATATTTCCAAAATTCTGTCCACGCTTTTCTTCCAGGAACTGAATTCTCCTGGATTCCCAGAGAATTCACGAAGACATCTTACCACGTCAGGGATTTTGTCTAAGTCATTGATGTTGTTTGTCAGTGTAGGGTCTATAGTCACGTCAGTTAAGTTTGCAAAGTTTGCGTTTGGATTAAGCGCAGCTTGGACTATGTTTCGTCCTTCTTGTCTTAAAATGTTTGTGACCACACCACTTATAATATTGGTTAATTGTTCCAGATTCATTTCGCCAGAATTTGGAACAGGATGGGATGTTTGGGTATTGCCTGCGGTGGGTGCGTTTAGCACAGCAGGTCGTATGGGTCGTATGGGGTTGGTTGGCATAATTTTATTGGATATTTAGAGGATATTATTGTTTTTAGTTATATGTCCTTATCCTCTGGAGGGTCCCCCCGTAGGTGGTGAATCGCAGAGTTGGACTGTAGTTATTAAGAACCGGAGGGTCCCCCGTTAGGTGGTGAATCGCGGCTCTTTCGTTCTTATAATTTATTGGCTGTACAAGCCGTTTTTATTTTGTTTATAGTTTATAATTCTCTGGAGGGTCCCCCGTTAGGTGGTGAATCGCAGAGATTTTAATTTTTATAAGCTGGAGGGTCCCCCGTTAGGTGGTGAATCGCAGCTTTTATATTTATTATTTTATTATTGGCTGTACAAGCCCGTTATTATTGGTACAAAAATGGATTTATCATTCAGTATTCTTAAAACTACCTTAAAAATTTTTCACTTGTAAATTGGTTTCTTTCTTTTCTTTTCTTTATTTTTAAAAATTAATGATTTTCTTATTTTTATTAATTTTTCCACTTCTTTTTTTCTTTTACGATCTCAAATTATTTTAATATTTAATCCAGGTTTGTTTCTTTCTTTTCTTTTCTTTATATTTAAAAATTATTAATTTGCCTATTTTTACTAATTTTTCCACTTCTTTTTTTTTCCTTTTACGATCTTAAATTATCTTAATATTTAATGCTTACTTAACTAACCTCCTGGCACGTGGGGTGTTCTCCCGTTTGCTTTTTCTACTAAGGTCCCTCGTTGCGCACGTATGGAGGGTGCGTTTTCTTCCTACTGGATCCTAACGCTGTTGTTGGGTTGCTAGACCAGCTCGTTTGATCCGTGTGTCCTTTGAATATTTGCTGTGGTTTCTCTTCGGCCGTTCTCCGCGGGCGACTTTTGATTTTTATCACAACGCGAACCGGACTTCAAACTTCAGCTGGTCCCTGCTCGGGCGCCAATTAAGTTTTTATTTTATTATTTTAGTTTTTAAAAAACTAGCGGACTCGCGTCCGCGGTCTTTCTTTATTCAATTCTGTCTAAAGACTCATTACAAAATATTTCTTAAGTCTAAATTAAACCTAAGCCAGTACCTGGTCACGTTGCCAACAGTTGCGGCGTCAGCAGTTTAACGGACGCGCGTGTGGAGTCACTAACTGATATTGCTGATCCAGTGTCAGCAATTAGGTGGTTTAAGGTTTCCAGCATTGACTAACGGTGGGAATTAGCTGACGGTGTGAACCACTGTGTTAACTTATATACATATTCGTATTTAAGTACAGAAGCGGGGTATATATGCTGAATTGCGTAATTTTTCATTTCAACGAAACGGCAAGTCAACAGCCAGCGATTCAGGCAACATAAATATATACATATATAGAAATAAACATATATACATATATATTTATATGTGTACAACCATCGCCGTATGAAGAAATAAAAATAATAATAAAGAATTGGCAACTTTTACAGCGTAAAACTTTTCACTTTCTGCTTCACCTTTTTTGAGGTGTGAAAATTCGCATTAAACTTGCATGTGTTTGCGGAGCCAGTGTGGTAGTGTTCGTGGCAGTGGACAATATGCTTCAATACACTCCAGTTTAACTGTAGGTATCGCTACATTATTAATGCATTATGACTGTTTGGTTGGGTGGCGGAGTGCAGAGCAGCTCAGTGGCACGAGAGAAGTTTACAGCCATTGACCCATATTTGGAATAGTTGAAAATATAAACCAAATTGAGTTGGTGGAATTGTTGCGACAGAAGAAAGTAAAAAATAAAAGAAGAAAAAAATATCTAAAAAATGAGAAAAATAAAGTAAATCATAAAAAAAAATCAAAATAATGTAAAATAAATAACGAACACATTCATTTAAACTAAAAACATTAAATACGAAGTGAAAAAATAAGGAAAGACCTAGTTCGAAGGCAACCGAACATTTTATACTCTTGCAACTTGCACGAATTAAAGCCAGGAAAATACCTTAAGGTCTAGAACTTCCCTAACTCGAATCCTTCATAATCCAGAAGAAAACTTCGAGTTACAGACACTTCGTGTTATGGAAGGAAATTTTTATAAAATCTGACTTCTATTGCCAATCCAAAGGTTCGAGTTATGGAGAACTTTAAGTTCCAGAAGTTATATATGTATACATACTACATATTTATGACTCATACACTGACCGACAATATGGACAAAAGTGATGTTATCGACGATATGTATGCAGTTTTCTCCAGATCCACCCGATTTTATATATTTTTGTCAACACTATACACTTTTAACATACCACGCACTGTGAGTTCCAGCAGCGCTTTAAGTAAGACTGGAACTCACACCGCTGCATCTGGTGATTAAACAGGTAGAGAAACACACACATAAGAATTTTCGAGTTACCCTCGGCAGCAAGACAGTACTATCCAGTGGTACACTGACGGCTTCAAAACACTTGAAGGCATTGGAGCAGACATTTATTTATGAATGGGATGTTTTCCAAGCATTTTTTCGGCAGAAGTTTTTGCTATAAGTCAGTGCGTAGAACTCAATGTCCACCGCAACTATCGCAACCAGCGTATCGCCATTCTTAGCGACAGTCAAGCGGCGCTAAAAGCGACCGGGTACATCGAATATGGGTGCTTGAGCATGAAGAGGTAGCCGCAAATGAGATAGCCGACGAACTAACCTGTTCTGCGACAGCGTTCAAGATAACGGAACCAGAACCATGCATCGCAGTGAGTCCCACACTCTTAAGGCGCTACTCCGCACAGAGGAAAGAGTGGAGAGGGAACATAACTGGCAGCAGACAGCAAGAATGCGCCATGCTAAGCTGCTTCTAGGAGGGTACAACCTCTTAAGGTTTAAGGAAATAATCAAGCTCTCTCGCGACAAATTCCGCCTCCTCGTCGCGCTCTACGCAGGGCTGGCTCAAGAAGCGCTTGTCCAACGTGAGTATACTCTCTTGCTTTAACTGCCGGTTCTACGGCACGGAACAGGAAACCCCTGTAAACCTGATTCTGGATTGTCCAGCAATTTGCATTAGCAGGATTAAGGCCCAAGGTTCCATCTACGTGAACAGGGATCACATCACTTTAGTAGCGTTCTTGCGCTCCTGGAGTTATTCCGGATTCTGGACCTCGGTGACCATATGTGATATAGGAGAGGGCACATCATCATTAATAATTTAACTACTTACCACGCACTAATGAAATGTTTTCTGAAATTCATAAAGGTTCCTTACATACATATCATCACCAGCCATATGGAGTAAGACACCGATAAATGATCAAGAAGGTCACCTGGAAGTTCAAACATCATTGGGTATATGGAAGCTAAGAGAAGTATTAACCCTATTCAACCCATTTTTGACACAAAGACATACCATTGTCAAAGTAGGTTAATGCCTGAATTTCAATTATACGAGTATAATATATCTCACACATCACCTAGGGGCTGGAACCCTTTTTGAATCTCCTAAAAATTATGGATCGCAAATGAACTCTTCTCTCAGCCAAGCACATGCAACACCTCATAAGAAAGTGATTCATTGTGCTCTGAAAGTTTGAAGGATTGCCGCAATTATCAATTTAGTGGACTACTTCAATTCAGTCAGATCAGAATCTATTATTTCCATAACTTTTATATTTTGTGAACTGAATTTTCGAAATGTATATCATATAAATGTAAAAATAATTTTTTACAAATTGGTTTGATATTGCTCGAGTTCTTCCTGATATATCTCCCTTAGCCCTAATACAATTGTGCCAACATTTTTCCAATCTTCGAAACAGTTGTTGAAGTCAATTTCCGGAAAAGCCTTCGCGTAAACGATGTATAATACCCAAATAGTCTTCCTTGTAGACAGTTTGGCCTGTTGGAAGGTGCACCACCCCTTTATAATCAGAGAAAACTGTCAACAAAAGCTTCATTTTTGACCTGCTTTGATGTGTTTTTTCGGTTTCGGCTCATCTTCGTTACGATATTCGGCCGATTTATCATCTGTTTCCAGATCGTAAGCATACATCTAACACTCTAGGTCAACAATAATACGTTTCTTGACATCCTAGTGGTCAGAAAGCTTTCTTTTACAGACGTTATTGCAACGCTGTTTTTCGAAAAAAAAAATTATTGATTTCGATCTTTCAATATGGTTTTCACTGATTCTTCCGATATTCCAACGATGCCGGTAACTCTGACTGTTAATCATCGATTCTCAAGCATCAATTTTGATTAAAAAAAAATACTATATGTGAGCAAAAGGCATCTGGATCGATGATAGCTCAGATCCACAACCTGAATACACTCATATTATAAGGAAATATCGAAAAATCACTAAAGATTAAAAACAGAATCAAATGATGGAAGGATATGAGGAATAGCATTCATTCATATCAGCCTTTTACTACTAGTTTTTTAAATTAACCAGAAGGCAGTGGTTAATATGTCGGTTAATTTATGTTCAAGGTAACATTTATCATTAAAAAAGTATTCTTAAACTATTTTTGAAAACTAAAAATCCATGTAAAAATGCTGTTTGGCTACCACAAGTGATTATGTCAATAAACCTTTAAGTATTCAAGAGCACCAACAACACAATTCAACAGTTAATCACTCAACATATTAATAATCAAAATTTATGGACTTACGGTTGAGCAGATAGAGAAAAAAACGTCAATAATGTCACGTTAAGGAAATGGCGTAATAATTTAATCAATAAGTATGCGCTTTTACATGCATAAATTCATCATGAGGCGCAAGACAGTTGAAACCACTATGCTTTATTATGTTATGCTATGTACATACATAATATTGTATACGTATATATGTATGTATGTATATGACAAGAATTTATGTAGTTGTATAAAATATGCATGTAATGTTATGTAGGTGCATAAAAAATTAAAATGTCATAAAAATATGACAATAAAAATGAGCATTATGCAGGCGCATAAATTTTACAATGGGAGTATTCACGCAGTACGAAGAATTTAAGGTGCGAAAATTATATTTTTAATTATAAATATATATTTATATAATAAATACCGGTTAAACTTGCTTGCAGTGAGGATAATACTCCTTACAGGTTCTTTTTTTTGTGACTGAAAATGGCATAAAAAGATCTGTATCTTGAATTTTATCGGTAAGTTTGTATGGCAGCTATATGCTATAGGAGTCCAATCGGAACAAGTTTTTCAGAGATTGTACCATTACTTAGCACAATAATTTTTACCAATTTAAGTAAAGATATCTTGTTAAATAAAAAAGTTTTCCATACAAGAACTTTATTTGGATTGTTCAGTTTGTATGGGAGCTATACGCTATAGTGGTCCGATCTGAATAATTTCTACGGTGATTATAAGATTGCTTAGGATAATAGTTTGTAGGAATTTTTGATGACATATCTTCTTCAATAAAAAGTTTTCCATATAATAACTTTATTTGTATTGTTCAGCTTATATGGCAACTATATGCTATATTGGTCCGATCTGATTATTTTCTTCAAAAATTATACCCATGCTTAATATAATAATTTTTACAAATTTTGGTTAAGATATCTTGTCAAACAAAAAAGTTTTTTATATAAAAACTTTATTTGGATTGTTCAGTTTATATGGCAACTATATGCTATAGTGGTCCAATCCTGTTAATTTCTTGAGAGAATACACGATTGTTTATAATAATAATTTGTGCCAATTTTCGTTAAGATATCTTGTTAAATAAAAAAGTTTCCTATGCTAGGACTTTTATGGGATTATTCAGTTTATATGGCATCTATATGCTATAGTGGTCCGATCTGGTTAATTTCTTGAGACATTGCACGATTGTTTAGAATAATAATTTGTGCCAATTTTCGTTAAAATATCTTGTTAAATAAAAAAGTTTCCTATACTAGGACTTTTATTGGATTGTTCAGATTGTATGGTAGATATATTCGATAGGGGTCCCATATCGGTGAATTAGGCTAATCTGCAGACTCTTGGTGTGAAAAGGACAAGTTCGAAAATTCAGTACGATATTTCAAAAACTGAATGACTATTTCACACATATACTGAAAGCTAAATCGACTCAGCAGTTTACTCTATATTAATATATACTTATATCGTCGCCTAAAAAGCAAAATTATGTAAGATCACTTTAAATAAGTTTACAGAGAAGGCAAAACGTTATAATAGAGATATTGAAATAAATTTTGGGTTTTGGTTATAAAATGCTTATATATAGACTATCGTATACTCATATTTTAGTTATTAAATGAGTATATATTGGTTATCGTACACTCATGTTTTGGTTATAAAATGGTTATATACTGGTTATTATAACTAACAACGATTTTCGATATTTTTTTGATGATACGTTGTTTTGCATTTTAGTTGGCGCTATGTACTTTATAGTCCCACCGTCGTTTCTCTCCAACATCACGAACTTAATATACCTTGTTCACGATAAAAGAAAAAATGATAAATTTAACATTTTGTTCCACAAAATTTGGTTTTTTCTTCTGTTACGTGAATACCCATCTCACCTGCCTTGTAGTTAACAACTTTCCTACGTGTTGGGAATACTTTAAACAACTGTTTTGTTAAAATTCCTGTGGGCATGCACACATAAAAACATACATATTTAAGCCTATAGTATAGTCGAGTAAATATATTTATGCTGCCAGCTCGAAATTAAAAATAGCGGAATTAAATTTAATATTTGTGGCGACTGCATTGCGTCGAGTATGCAATTGTGGTTCAAGGCTTGACAATGGTAAATATTATTTTTAAATTAAATTTATCACTTTAAGCACATATTTATTTTCATAAAATATTTACAATAGTAGTTTATATGATTAAGTTACGAAGTTACACAGGGTGATAATGATAAATAGATTATGAAGTCAGAAATGGAAATCCGCAAATTTCAGCACTTCAATGCGTTTTGTTTCATATATTATTTAAGAAACATTAATTTAAGTTTTGGACGATGGAGTCATGTGTAGAAGTTCGCGCAAATAAGGAAAGTTCACTGAGCGTCATTTACTTGGGAATGACCAGAAACGATTCCTTCACATATGGCTCAAGCAGTTTATGACTTCCGATTTTAGACCTAGTATCACTTGGGTAGCCAAAAAAACATCCGTTGGAAGGCGAACTAAAGTGAGAAGTCGAGATATCCCTCTCCAGGGTTTTCCGGTGTGTTTGAACCCACCATGTTATAAACACCCCCAATGAGATAAAGAAAACAGGCTTCGCTTAAAAATATTCCAACCAAAATAAAAAGTCAAAATCAACTTTTAAATATTTTTATAAGCAATATTTTCTAGAAAAAATTTTAATATTGAAAGCTGCTGCTCCCATATCTTTACCGAGCGAACTTCAAAGCAGCCTAAAATGAAACATTTCTCCACAACATAAAGCCACTTAGTTCAATCTTCTTTTCATCGCCGACATATGTATGTGCCCTTCCCGAGACATCAGAATTCATCTCAAAAATTCATCATTCATATTTATAAAGCGAAAGCAAATTTGAGCTGAAGTAAAAATGTCTGCCTCTACCATTCCATTCCTTTCTCCATTCAGCCCACACCTCACTTAACAGCATTCTGATAGCTATTTTTAGCTTAAATATGTTTTTTTTTTTCAACTTCGCATACTCTTCTTCTTCTGTAGCCTTGCTTGGCGGTGGCAAGTCAAGTGTAATATTTTGATATCGAAAAATTTCCTACGCATAAAAAAATGACCCAAGACATTTAGCCCATATGGTTCGAAAGTTCAACGTCATATGTGACCAGCAAAACCAAGGCGGACAGCAAAAACAAAAAAAAACATATTTATAAAATGTGTATGAATATACATATTAAATGTATTCCGAAGGGACACTACTATTGGGTGGCGTGGTGAGGAATTTTTAATAACCTCGTCAAGAAATTGTTGCAGGCGAAAGAAAAAAACCAAAAAAAAAAACTGGAAGAAAATGCAATAAGAAGCAGCTAAAAAGGGAAAAAGAAAGAGCGAACTGCGCTATGGACATTAGGGTTGTTGTATTTATATTTAAGATTGTATAATTGCTGTATAATATATACATATATAAAAATATATAAGAAAATATTAAATATATATAAAAATAAAAAATAAATATCTATATAGTTCGACAATATTTTCAAAGCTTCAAATTTAATGCAGAGCCACACTTTTACCTTCCCAAATGGTTTATTAGAGAATATATACATATAGGTATTTTATAAATTTTTAGTTACGAGCACCCTACCCCCGCTTTCAAGCGAACAGAGTTCTATTCCTGCCTCTGATAATGTTAGGTTAGTTAGTCTGGTAGGCCAGTTTTGGTCCTTTGCGATATTAAATGGAGTTCAGTTACTAGGTCAATGAGGAGCAGTCATCCTTTAGGATGCCGGCGGTTGACGTCAATTTCAACTCTCTGGGCTCACTATCGATATCATGCCGTGCGGACCCCAGATGCTTAGAGTGTAGTTTTACCAATGCGGGATAAGTGCACAAGAGATGCTCCATTGTTTTCCTGGTGCCTAGCTCTAGACATATCCTGCAGTCTTCTCGATGTGTCAGTCACATTCTGCAGGCGTGTTGCCTCTGATAAACAATAAGTAGTTTTAACACTGTAGTTTTAAACTCTGATGGTCTTTCAATGACATATTGAGCTGTTCAAAAATATTTTGACCTCAGCGTAGATATCTGAAGATTCAACTGAGCCTTCGGAAGATCCATTGTGAAACCACCGTTACTAAAAACCCTCACTGTATAATGTCCACTCTGAACCACGCTCTTGATAAAGTTCATCAATACAAAACGTCCGGAACATCGTCAAGAAACCCTCGATTGATAGTTGCGATTCTTTTGCTAAATAAGAAGTTGTTCTTCGTCTTCCGCGACTGAAATCCCCTCACTTTATTATGTCCACTCCAAGTAACCCTGTTCTTCTGATGAAGTTCATCAATAAAAAAAGAAACCCTCGACCGATAAATATGATTATTTTCCTGTAGAAGATGTTCTATAGTCTCTTCTTCTTTTACCTACTGATAGCTTCCCCAATAGTCATAATGTGGTGTTTCCTGTGTGCTGATATGTAGAGAGTGACCTGTAAACACTCCTACTATAGGTCTTATATCATTTCTTTTGAATTTTAATGATCGGCATGTGCGGTCCATATTCCATTTATGCCACGTTTGCCTACTTGTTGAGCAATTTAGCGACTGACTCCACCGAGGCTCAGCTATGTATCTATGGTATATCTAAAACATCTTTGGGGAATAAATATCTACAGGTAGCCAGCGGAATATAGCGGTATTTTTGGATTCAAAGTGTAGTGTGGTGCCTGTTGTGGTTAGTTCATCTCTTTCACAATTATGTATGAATTAAAAATTCCAGCTTTCAAGGAGTTGTTGAAGTTGGAATTAAATACTGCTTATAACTGGTTAGAAGTATGTTAAATTCTTTCAATTTGTTTTAAAGAGAGAGAGAGAAATGAATGGGTTCATTATAAACCGTCCCAGCATAGAGATCCTTCAGCCTAAGTCTTAGTAAGAAGAGAGAAAACATAAAACCCTTTATAAATATTCGCAGTGTTAGAAAGAGAGAAAAATAAGTGTTCTTAATTAAATGTTCCAGTATAAAGAGCCTTCAGTCTAAGTCTTAAGAAGTGTTGGAATAATAATATTATAGAGGTGTAAATTTTTTTTATTTTGTACCACTGCAAACTTCTTCTATATAAAGATAATGAGTACGATTTTCTATATGGCTAAGTACTCTTAACTCAACAGCATTTTAAAAAAAGATTTTGTCTGAAATGGTCGAGTGGATTATGGATCAAAAGAACCTTAACAATTGGAACAACCCTTTCCTGCATAGTTTTAAGCGTTTTGCCTTTGCTTTTATATATGTAGTATATCCGTTAAGGTATAAGTACATATTACTCAGGTATGGCCCATTCCAACTCACTATCGAAGGCAACGTAATCGCTAGGAAAACTATACATATATCATATTCTGTCTATGTTGTTCTATCTATTCATTTTCGAATAAAATTATAACGTCTGATTATATGAAAAGGCTGTGTGTGGATTTGTAGCAATAAATTTGTCTAGCTCTAGCATTTTTTTCTAATTTTGTATCACAAGCAGACACACATATTAAATTTTGGTATGAGCTACACTTCCACACATGTCTACCACTCATTCACTTACAGATTTGCATACGGTACATACATACATAAACACGCTACTACAAACAACATTATGCAACGCCAGCTTAACTTTGTTGCATCTGCTTGACGTCTTTAGTTGACCAGTTTACTTATGCTTTCTTCTACCTTTTCTCTTTAATTTTGTTTCGCTTCAATAAAGCCATTTACTGTAGTTTATTGCCTGTGATTTTGTCTGATAATTCAATTAGTCGTTGTATGTCTTTATAAGAAAAAAAATTATCGACATTAACATAAATGTAATCCGAGCTGAGCCGAATTGAGAGTTGACGTTGGTTGACTCGTAATTTATCTGACCTTTCTGTCTGTGGATGGACTACTAAAAACACATACATATGTTTTTAAAAAATTGAAGAAAATTAAAGACTAGAAGAGTAAAAGAAAAGTTGTTAAATTGAGAGCTTTCTTAAAGTTTGCTTGTAGTTCTCAGTCGTTGTGACAGATTCATCATGTTTAATGCGATAACGTATGGATGCCTCTCTCACATTTTAGTAAGACTATTCTAAGCTCCTTTGATCATAAAGAAATTTATATTCAAAAGTAAAGATTGTCGTGGGCTTCTAAGCCTATTATGACACCAAAATTAATAATAAGAATCGAACCTTTACAATTTGTCTGCACTGATACGAGAAAAATATCTTCATATCTATCATATCTAAAATAACTAGTACAAACGGCTCGTGCAATCTTTCCATGATAGTCTACAATATCGTATTTTATAGAACTAGTGAAGAAGACTCATTGATCTTTCGTTTTTGTCCGCTTCAAGAGTTGCTGCGTTCAGTGCCTATCGATCTTTTGAAAGCTTACAGATGTTTACGATAACGTGTGAACGATACGATACGCTAAATTAGTAAATTTCCAGCTGCGAACAGCTGAGGAAACCCAAAAAAATCAATCTACTTTTGAAGCGGATGGTTACTGGTGATGAGAACGATTTATTTCTAATAAACTCTGGACCTGACAACAAGTCATTACTACAACCTTTGTTCTATTGCGAGCGATTTTGCTGGAGAAAAATTCGCCTTATGTGCTTGTGAAATTCGACCATTACCGTTGAAAGCTCATACTCGTAGACGAATCAGTGTTAAACCTAAACATATGCTTATGAGACGGATATGGTACTCTTTACAAGGCGGTACATAAACTTTCCATGGAAACTCCCGAATCTAAATGGAGTAAAATGTACAGTTAAGGAACATAAAAAGTAGCTGGGAGTAATTTTGCACAGCAAGCTGACGTGGAAACTCGATTAGGAGAAGAGAGTGAAAAAGCCAGTGGTGCCTTATACGCATGAAAGAAAATGCTAGGGTATGCTTGGGGCCTATCACCTGCCCTCATGAATTAGTTTTAGTCAAGCCATTTTTACTTGACTGCTATGAACAAAATTTGATACAGGAAGCCGATGGAACGGGTAAATCGATTAGCTATTAACTGCATAACGGGAGCGCTAACACCTAAGTATTCCAGCGGCAGCAATAGAAAGGTTACTCAACCCACCACACATCGATCTTGCAGTAGAAATCTTTGCGGCAAAATGAGCTGCAAGATTGGCGGCATTAGGTGAATTCTCTACAAGAGCCTTAGGGAATAGCTCAATAAATGGAGGGCTGGGGGATAAATTATTATAGACCACATACCCATACGCATTATTTGGGAGAGAAGGTTCCAAGTCACATTAAAGGCAGATGGATGACTCTCAAGTCTGAGACACCCCAGCGGAGCTTCCAACATTTACACAGATGAATCCAAAATGGCCAGTGGAGTGAGAACCTGAATCTATTGCTTGGAGCTGGATCTCAGGGGACCCTTCAAGCATCTCATTTACTGCAGTATCTTGCAGACGGGTATATTTGCAGTTAGGAAAGCGACGGAACAACATAAAGGTTAAATATATACGTCGATAGCCAGGCAGCCATCAAAGCAATAATTTCACATCGCATTACGTCAGAGAATGTCCATAGAAGCAAGGTAGCTGCGGCTGCAGCAAAGTGCCTGCATTTATGTATACTAGGTCCCAGGCCACAAAGAAATTCCGGGAAACGAAGCGGGTGATGAGATTTCCAAAAATAAGCACCATCCGTCTGATTACTGAGCAAGTACAGAAATACTTACTCAGAGCATGCAGAATCGACAAGATCATGTGCAAAAGACCCTAGGAAAACTCGCTTACTTACTTCTTACTCACACGGTATCGAAAGGACTGCCGGACGGCTGTTGGCCCATTGACTGGTCTCAATCTACTGGTATCACAAGCGAGCCGGATGGGCATAAGTGTTAACGATACATGCATAAAGGGCAGAGAAGTTCAGAGACGCTGGAATACCTCCAAACCTTTGCCAAGTACTATCAAGGACCAGTAGGTCTAACCTAAACCCAAATATTACACCTCAGTGAGTGTTTAAAAAAAATATTATTTGTCATTCAAATATAAATCAATCTTGCAAAATACTTAGGAAAAAGTCAATTTGTGCAGCTAATACATGATTGAAAACAAACTTAGCATAAAAAGCATATTCGCCGTGTGGAAATGGTATCCAACGAAAATCGGATTCGGTGAAACGCATCTTTTCAACAATCAAATCGTGCTGAGGAACGGAGAAGATTGAAGAATTAAATATATGAAAATAAATATTCATACACACATACATACATTATAGGGACAGGTGTGATTCATATTCGAATATTTGCTCCAAACCTCCATTAGCGTGTTCATTATGAAATTGTTGCGTTTCTTCAGGTAACTACAGGCGTCCAATTTCAAGTCGGCCATAAAAGGCTTGTAGCCATTTGAGCGTTTGAGGAATTGTATTGTAATCTACAGTTGAGTGAAAAAATATGTCAACCATAAAAAGTAAAGGCGATATATATGGTGGCGGCTCCTCCATACCACAGAGTTCCTGATCGGTTTATTCACCACAACCATTTTTAAGGATATGTCCTTGAAATCGCGACGCACAGCATTCAGTTTGCAATATTCAAATCGTAGGACACTGATGTTGGGGCTGTGACAGCGAACATTTTTTATGCGCAAAGTGAGTTGGACTTGCTTAAAAGGGAGACAAGTGTTAAAAATCGATATTTTTTCAATTGTCAAAATTTGGATTTTTGTTTAGTTTTTAGATATGCAAAAGGTCCAAACTATTAATCTTATGTAGTGTATATTATTATATTCATATTCTCATATTTTTCCAATTTACTTTAACACTCAGCAATATGAACAGCAACGGCAACACAACCGTTATATTTGCAGGTACACTTCGCAACTTCATTGAACGAACAGTTTCGGTGGAAAATTTACTGACAAGTTTGAGCGTGGTGTTATTCCGCAGTAATTAAATATTATCGTTTAATAATTATATGCATTTGTCAATAGAATTTAAATATATAAGGTGTCTTTTTAGAGTCAGAGTATTTTTTTTTTTAATTTTCATATACTTTTTTTACAAATGAATAACTTCATTCAATTTAAATATTAATGTAGAATAATCCAGTTAGAATATACCCATCCCAAAGAGCCTTATATAACGGGTGATTTGAGTAGAGGTACTTTTTTTAATAGCCTTTTTTTAAAGATCACGCGTGAGCGTGTCAAGCTGTCACGTCGAAAAACCATAATATTTGACCAAATGGACCACGTCCAGCACGCAGTGAAAAAAATATAGCAGCCGTAGCTGAAAGTGTATGTGAAGACCGTGGAGAATCGATTCGGCGTCATATGCAGCAACTTGGATTGACGTATTGAACGACTTGACGCATTTTAAGTCGAGATCTTAAATTGAAGATGTACAAAATACAGCTTGTGCAAGAACTGAAAACGCTCAACCTTCCCAAGGGACGTCGCTTCGCACTATGGGCTCTTGCAAAGTCTGTAAATGAGCAAAATTGAAAACTCACTAGCAACAGTATAAAGCAATTTCGTCATCCGACACATTTGGGTGCCTAATCATAGATTTATCGCTGATAACTGCAAAGCCGGCAAGTCTTGCCGGACTAACAACGGAATGGAAACGAGTCGGATCTCAGTTGTCATCTTAGCAGGCGTTAGTCGACGACCAGCCTCTACGCGCTTACGAGTTCTTCTGGTCTAGACTAGAACGTAAGAGATCTGCTGAACTACTTGCCCTTAGCAAAGATCATCTTGCTGGAATAGTAAGGTCTTTTAATGGACAGGGTTCAATGGGTGTTCATGCGGTAAGCCTACAATATTTTTTTCAACGCAAGTTTTCAAAGTGTTTGCTAGACTTAGTATGAAATATCTCGGCATTTTTACCTTCGGCTAAACAGGTGACTTGCGGAAATTCACATTGACCGTCTCAACAAACTTGTAATAGGTTCAAAGCCCCATTTGAAAGGCCAGTATTATATATTTATAGGAGTTTTAGGTTACATAACACACCGGCGTTCTAAGCTGCCCAAGTGAGATCCATGGTTAAGATTAAGAGGTCAATCTTAACCTAATCAGGGAGGTAAGAATTTAAAGTTTAATGGGTTCTCTAACGCCATTATTGCACCCAAACGTGAGAAGGTGAAATATCCCCTCCCCAAGGTTGCACGCTGGTTGAGGCCCCGCCACGTAAAAACCCCTACCGAAGAAAAGGATAAGTGTCCCCCCTTTTGATGACGACCACAGCAAACGTAATAGGGACTATGATGTGTATGATGTAAGAGCATGCACCTGGAATGCCCGGTCCCTTAATTGGCAAGCTGCCTAGCTGGTTGATGTCCTCGTAAGAGTAAGAGAGTCTGACATCACCGACGTCCAAGAAGTGCGATGGACGGGACAAGGTCTGAGACGAGTAGTTCCTTGTGGGATTTACTATATTGGCTATGTGAAGGAGCGCAAATTCGGTGTGGGAGACTCCGTTGCCGAGTTCTGACATTTGCCTGATAGATGAACTACTTACCACAATTCACATCAAAGCGAAGTTCTTCATCGTATCACGGATTTGCGCCCACGCTCTGACGGAAGAGAAAGGCGATGATTTGACCAAACATGTCCTCTGTCCACGCTGGGAACGTGGCGTGCTTGAAAACTTAAGTGCCAGGGTGGACAAAGAAGGCATCTTTAACATAGCAGTCAGCCTCCATAATGAAACTTGAAGACCTCACCAGCTTGTTACATATTCCTGGTTTCTAAATTATTTTAAATTTAATTTCGTCAAAGACCTGTTGATATTTTTTCTTGTCACCCTGTGCGATTTATTTATTTGTATTATTTGACAGTTAATTAGAATTTAATTTTACCAAAAGCTGTAATTATATGTCAGCATATATATTTTAATTAAAATGCATTTTAAATTTCGGTCAACGAACAAATAATTATTTTTATTGTAAAAAGCGATTTATTGAACCAAAATAAAAATATTTGAAATTAATGACTAAAAAACTAAAACTAGAAACCTAATTTCAAAAAAAAAAAAAAAAAATTGTACGCATGCTAGTTAATTAATATTTTAATTGAATGATCTGGTTACATAAAGGATTACATCTATCTGAATTTAGGAAAATCGATCGCTTTTGCATGTATCCCTAATGGACTATACTCGTTGGGAGTAGTCTCCGAATTTTTTTTGTCAAAAATATTTTTTTTTTTGTCAAAAATATTTTTTTTTTTTGTTTTTGAGAAACCGCCATTATCTCACAAAATTTTATTTTGCTTATTCCTTCAATTAATTACCATTCTTAACATTACTTAGACGAAACCCGTTTGGCTTTTTAATTTCAGAGAATCCAGTTCAGAGATATACTTACTTGGAGTGGGCACCACAAAACGTCTTTTTTGATAGGAGCTCGCGAAGATCTGTACATCCTTTCCAAATAAATATTTTTATAATACTAAATCTTAAAATACAGTTAACAGATACCATAACATGTGGATCAGTAAATTTAAAAGTTTTCTCGGAAAAAAATTCTGGAAAATTCGTTTTTTTCGGCCTTCAACTGTATATAACCCTTTAATCTAACCTAATAGAACATTTTTTACAAAAATGGATTATATTGTGTTGTATTCGTGTATTGTAAAATTATATTTGTATATATTTTTTAATTATAGTTAGTTTTAAGCAGAAAAATCTTCCTTTCCGCCAAAATCAGCATTCAAAGATCCTCCTGGAGACCTGCATATGTGATCCAGTGAATCCAAAATTTTTCAAAACGTATCGATGATTATTAAAGTAATTTAAATTCTGTAAGCATACATTTTTCAGTTATTTAAAAGTTTTATTAAATTGTGTATGAAGTAAACTCAAAAGCCGCTTAGGCATTTCAGATATTGCATTCTCTACATATTTGGGCAAAATGAGAAAACTATTTCAAACAAATGCTTTTAAAATGTATATTATATGCACACATGTACATAATTATATTTTTACGTTTTTTTTTTTTTGTAACATTTTACTTTGTTTTTTTTTTTTCTTTGTTTCTTTTTTTTTTTGCCAGATTCCTACTTAACTATGTGTGCTTATCGCCAGGCCACCCACTCTATCTAAAGGAACACACTCGGAATTATACTGGCGACACGTGCGCAATTTTCTTTGTGTTCTTTGACTCTGTTTGTACACTGGAATTATTCGAACACACCCATACAAATGTTTTTTTGTGATAGCAATGCAAATTTTTAACAAAATAACAAAGAAACGTAATTATTGCGACTTACCCAAAGGAAAATCGATATTTAATGAAGTCGTAGTTAAAAGTACATACATATGTACATAAGTATGTATACATATATTTAAGCGGGTATATTTTACCTTTAAATAAGGCTGTATGCAATTTTCATAGATTTTTTAATACATACCATCTATAAAAATTCTATAAAGCCTTACTTAAAAGCCGAATATAGCGATTTTGACCTCGGATCTTTTTTATAGAAAATAAAATTTCCTACAAATTTGTCATTTAAATTATTTCTACAGCTCCTGTCATTTACGAGTTATACACAAAAAAATGCGAAATTCTTGGAAAAATCGGGTTTAGAGCCCCGTACGACCTCGCCGGTGTGAGTTACGACTTTGTTGCACTGGACACTTTTGTAGAGTGAACAATTCTGAGAAAAAATCGTCTAAAGTCAAAGCGATGTCATAAAATACCCCTGATCTGTAGGAATTTAAAGATAAAAACTCACGATTGTAGTGTTTTTTTTATGGAAAATTTTTACAGGCCTTGGTCCAGTTCTAAATGTTAATATTAAGAGCTAAAATTTTCAGGGAAATTTTTTAGGGCATTTCCAAGGAAATTTTGTGACGGGACTGAAAAAAATTAATAGTTCAAAAAAAAAAAACAACCCTAATGTATATATATGTATAAATAAATGTTAATATATACATATTTTATCTGAAAAGGTACTAATTTGTCCAATGGTTGGTTATAACTCTGAATATAAACCTATGTATTTGTAACTTAATCAGGACTCGAACCCACCTGGATCTGGGTTTGATACAGACTTACAAGAGTTCCTCATGGAAAAAGTACTTATTGCACTTCTAGTACTTGTCCATTAACTATTTTTGCTAACTACCAAAAAAGAAACAGTTTATCGACTACGGAAGCGAAATCAATAACTAGTTGCTCCTACACACATCGGTACATACACATACATATGCGCAAGTTTGAACCAACAAAGAGCATTTGTTAATTTTCGAATTCAATTTGAGCTCGAATTTCGCTTTGTTTACCAACAAGTGAAAAATAAAAACATAATAATAAACAAAAATAAAAAAAATAAAATAAAATAAAAATTAACAAGTAAGGCAGTGCTAAGTAAGGGTATAACCGAATATTTTATACTCCTGGAGGGTACCACATGAATTGTCTGTGATAAATTTAATCGACCAAATTAACATTTGCGATTCTTTGCTGAAACGAAATGAAATCAGACCATTTCTAAAGTGAATGGTAATAAGAAACGAAAAGTGGATCAAAAACGACAATAGTGTGTGAAAAAGATGATGGTCCAGGCGTGGTGAAGCTCAACAAATGGTGGCAAAGCCAGGATTGATGCCTTGAAAGGTTATACTGAGTGTTTGGTGGGATTGGAAAGGAATCATCCACTATGAGCTGCTCAAGCCTGGTCGAGCGATTTATGTATTATACATTTTACTGTCAACAACTGATGAGATTGAAGCAAAAAATTAAAAAAAAAATGGTCAGAACTGATCTGCAGAAAGGTCTTCGTATTCCATCAGGACAACGCTAGACCACACACATCTTTGATGACTCGACAAAAACTGGGAGAGCTTGGCTGGAAAGTTTGGATGCATACAGTATATAGCCCTGACCTTGCACCATCGGACTACCATTTGTTTCGGTCAATGCAGAACTTCCTTAATGGAGTAAAGTTGGCTACAAAAGAAGCCTGTGAAAATTACTTGTCGCAGTTTTGTCCCGAGAAACCAGAAAAGTTCTACACTGATGGCATAATATCTCTAATGGAAAGATGGCAAAAAGTGGTTGACCAAAATAGTAAATATTTGGTTCATTAAAGTTTGTTATAAATATAAAAAATTAGTTGAAGTTTGATTAGAAATACGAAAAGACTTTTTCGACTACCCAATATATGCGTACATCTATCTTGCTTAGTTTTAGGTGATACATACAACCCTTAAGTGAACAAACCATTAATACTCTGTAGTAACATGTTGCAAGAGTATAAACACAAAGTCTACTCGCGCAAATAAATATGCAAATGTCGGGCAATTGTTGCTATGCCACCGAGCTACACAGGCGCTAAACGCCTCTGACGCATCAAGTCCGGCCCACCCACATGAACATCAGTTTTCGATAGTTGCCATGTGGAGCATAATGAAATGACGCCACAACTGGTGGCAACAACCGCGCAAATCTACAAACTAATATACATACGAGTATAAGAGTGTATAATTTCTTTTGTTGTATTGTTTTTTTGTTATTTTCTTAACGAATTTTCTGCGGGTCCGCGTGCTTAATAAAAACAAGAAGGAAATTGAATAAATTGAAGCCAAAAATTAAGTTGCAATTGTTTACGATTTTTTCTAAGACTCGTAACAAAAGAGCTGACTCACTTGCAAACACCAATAAAGGTCGCAAAAGAGATGCCTGACTACGTAGTTGAGGGCTTTAGACTCATCAAGCCCATCATTACTGGTGACGAGACTTACGTTTATAAATATGACATCGAAACTGTCCAACAATCCAGCGAATGATGTTCTAAATATGACCCGATAAAAGCACCTCAAAGTCTGTCAAGAATCAAGGTGATGTTCATCGCTTTCTCCGATGTGGTGTGGTTCACCAGGAATCTTTGTTACACGGTCAAACGGTTCATAAGGAATATTAATTCGCCATGTTGAGGAAACTACGTGAAACAACTCATCATAAACGACTGGAATTGAGGACGAACAATTCATGAATTATTCACCACGAGAACGCGCTGTCACATTCTAGTATGACCGTGATGGATCTTTTGCCAGTCACCGTATTCGCTAAATATGACTTCTTTTGACATTTTTCTATTTTTGAAACTGAAAATTGTCTTCGGGGAATGCGACATGAGTCCGTTGAATCCATTGCAAGTCATTTGCTGAAGGCGCTGATAGCTCTGAAGATACTGAAGCCCATCCCATCCGAGACTTATAGTATAACGAGTGTAAAAATTTGGATTGGACCTTGGCATGCTTGTATTGGAGCTTATTTTAAAGACGCTAATAAGGATGGTGTTTTGATACTTGATTTTTTTTTTTGTCAGTCCGGATCAAATTTGATCATCATAAGAATTTTATGCAATTTCTGACATTATACCAAATATTTTTTTTTATATATATTTTAGGTTCCTGTATATAATAGTTTTTTTTTATTATTTAGCCATTTAAAATTTAAAACTAAAAACTTAAAATTTAAAACTTAAAATTTAAAACTCAAAACTTAAAACTTAAAACTTAAAACTTAAAACTTAAAACTTAAAACTTAAAACTTAAAACTTAAACCTTAAACCTTAAAACTTAAAACTTAAAACTTAAAACTTAAAACTTAAAACTTAAAACTTAAAACTTAAAACTTAAAACTTAAAACTTAAAACTTAAAACTTAAAACTTAAAACTTAAAACTTAAAACTTAAAACTTAAAACTTAAAACTTAAAACTTAAAACTTAAAACTTAAAACCTAAAACTTCAAATTTGAAACTTAAAACTTAGAACTTAAAACTTAAAACTTAGAAATTTAAACTTAAAACTTAACATTTGAAACTTGAAACTTAAAACTTAAAATTTAAAACTTAAAACTTAAAACTTAAAACTTAAAACTTAAAACTTAAAACTTAAAACTTAAAACTTAAAACTTAAAACTTAAAACTTAAAACTTAAAACTTAAAACTTGAAACTTAAAACTTAAAACTTAAAACTTAAAAATTACAAATTAAAACTTAAAATTTAAAATTTAAAACTTAAAACTTAAAACTTAGAAATTTAAACTTAAAACTTAACATTTGAAACTTGAAACTTAAAACTTAAAACTCCAAACTAAGAACTTAAAACTTAAAACTTAAAACTTAAAACTTAAAACTTAAAACTTAAAACTTAAAACTTAAAATATAAAACTTAAAACTTAAAATTTGAAATTTAAACCTAAAACTTCAAATTTGAAACTTAAAACATAAAACTTCAAATTTGAAACTTAAAACATAAAACTTAAGACTTAAAATCTAAAAATTCAAATTTGAAACTTAAAACTTAGAACTTAAAACTTAGAATTTAGAACTTAGAACTTAAAATTTAAAACAGTAAACTTTGAACTTAGAAATTAAATCTTAAAACTTATAACTTAAAATTTAAAAAATAAAACTTAAAACTTTTTATAAAAACTCAAAAATCCATTATCTTAATAGTTTACATTCGCAACAAAAAATCGTAAAAAATTATTAACAAATCTACCGAAAAAAAACTGTGTAAACACGAATTCATATTTGTCAGTATTGTATAAATGAGTTTTTGTTGATTTGACCTGCAATTATGATAAATGCACTGACTGTGCCCAAAAGCCCGAAGGCCCGCCAACCACTTGTTCGAAAGCTGAAAATTGCGCTTGTGCGCCGCAGTGCTTAAAAACCCATTAATCACTTCATTATTTTGTAATTTTGATAATTTTCCGAAATCGTCCATAAAATCGGACCGTCGGCCGCCTACGCGTTTGCAATGGCAATGCGACGCTGTAAAACGGAAAAACCAGTGCATTGTTTGTGCAAGCTTTTTGTTTGACAGCAGCTAAAGCTTCCGTTGTCACCATTTAAAATGCAATCAATTTTCGGGCAGACACTTGTGCGGAGTGTACTCTCCGCGCAGTCAAACCCTTTCCTCCTCCCTAACCCTCCGCCCGATGCGTTGGTAAGCAAGCATTGCGAAAAGTAAATATTTGATTTTCTCATAAAACTCAAAGTAGAAACGGAAGCCGGCTATGTAAATGAAATTGGAGGCGATTACGTAATTGAAATCAATGTGGCGCGGTGCGGAAGTGCGCGCCAAGCGGGTATATTGTGAAAGGGTTGCAGCCGAAAATAGTTGGGAAAAGTCAAAGTGGGAGTTTAGTTAATTGCAGCCTGGACGAAATTGCAGAAAGGATTTGCGCGGGTTGACGAGCGCGGAGAGAGTACACATTGTTGGCATACTGTTGTTGTAGCTTGAAAGGGTTCATGTCGTGGATTCGACGCGCTTGATTAATCATTTTTATATTTTTTCATCTTAATGTAAATGAATTTTGAAAACTACACTTTTTTCTTTGAGGAAAAAAACCATTCGTTTTGAGCTACTTAGACTGAAATTAGACCCTCATTACCGAAAGTCATCTACAATTAACTGAGATGATAAACTCACGCTGGAATCAATTACTGGGGTATAATCAATGATTTAATTATTCGAGAACTATTATGGAGCATTATTCAGAAGAACTGCGGTTATGACAAATTTCAAGGACTCAAAAGAGATTCCGAACGTCCATATGAAGTCGATGTGGCAAAAATTGTCAAGAAAGTTCCTGAAACCAAAAATGTAAATAGACAGTTTTTGTGATAAAAATCGTCGAGAAAATTTTTGGAACCATTATTGTAAAGTGGGAGTTTTCAATAAAGAAAGATATAGTTAAATCGAATATAATAGTAAAAGAATCATCGTGTCAAAAATCGTCGTGGTTCTTGGAACCCATGCAATAAGAGACAGTTTTTCATCGAAAAAATGTCGTCGAGAAAATTTTTGGAACCATTACAGTGAAGAGAGCGTCTTTTGGGACAAATATTCTCGAGAAAGTTCATGGAACGAATATAGTAAAGTGAGAGTTCTTCTGCCAAGAATCGTTGAGTGTATATATGGAGTCAATATAGTAAAGAAGGAGTCGTTGCGCCAAAAACTGTCGAGAAAGTTCCTAGTTTCAATGCAAAAAGCCTTTCTATCAAAAAGGTTCTGAAGCTAAAATTGTAAAGAGGGTCTAAAGTTTTGTCAAAAGTTGTCGAAAATGTTTTTAGAACCAAGACTGAAAAGTGAAAGCTTTTCTACTAAGTGAATCATTGGATCCAAGTAAAAGAAGACAGATCATGTCAAAAATCGTCAAGTTTCTTGGAATCCATGTAATAAGAGATACTTTTTGAACTAAAAACCCTTGTCGAGAGAATTCTTGGAGCCATTACAGTGAAGAGAGAGTTTTTGTGTTTTTCGGACAAACATTTTCGGTATAGTTCTTGGTGCCAATATAGTAAAATGAGACTTTTTCTACCAAGAATAGTGATGCCAATATAGTAAAGGAAGAGTCATGTCGAAAACCGTAGAGAAATCCTTTTGGACTAATACAAGATATAGAGTTTTCGAGCACAAAAAACGACATCTAGGATGTTCTTGGTACCAATACAGAGAATGTTTCTCGTAAAAATTCCCAAGAAAGTTTTTGCAACCAAAATAGCAAATAAGGTTTTTTGCTTCATAAATCGTTCAGAAACTTCTCGGAACTAATGCAGTAAAGTAAGAGTTATTGCACCAAGAATTATCGACTGTGTCCTTGGAGCTAATATTTTAAAGGGAACTGGTCTATGAACAGATAATTTTTGTGTTAAAAATCGTAGAGAAGGTTTTTGGAACCAATACAGTAAAATCAGGCTCTATGTACCGCAAATGTTTCAGAAACTTCTTGGAATGAATACAGCAAAAGAGAGAGTTTTGAAAATAGGTCAACATTTGCTTGGAGAGGACAACAATAGGAGGTCAGTAAACATCAAGCTTTGAAGAAAAACCATCGAGTCGAGTTAAAAGAAAATTACTATTGATGGATAAGCCACAGCTTTGTCAAAAGACATTTTTCTGTAGATAGTACGATTATCTGAACCACGAAGGACTGGCGTTATATGCTGTCCAAGTGAAATACTTCTTAGGATCGACCTTTTAGCCTAACGATTATATAAAGTTAAAATAAAGAACGAAACGCCAAGCACCTTTCCCACAGCTGATGGGACTATTTAGTAAGAAAGGACTAATTTAGTAAAAAGGGCCCAAAGCTGAAAGGAAGTAAGAATGGACCCTAATATCTCTGATATACATAATGTATAATACAACAACAGAAAACAGTTTTTACAGAAGTAATAGACAAAACTATACCGATTTATTTTATATTACTACAACAACAATCCACAGATATATTTTTTGCGTCTTCGCTATCCCCATAGCAAGTCACCCTTTCAGAGCAAAACACTGAAGAAATAAGTACTTTTCTTGAAATTCAGCGCGAGTAAAATTTATACATATTCGTAGCTCAAATTGCAATAAAAACAAATCCGAGCGTCTTAAAGAATTTCGCACAATCAACAATCGATTTTCTCTTTTCACAGCGTACTATTTTCATAGACCCACAAAAACAAACCTACACAGACACAAAGCAATGCAGGGACGTCAATTCGAAGCCACCCAACAAAGCAAACACGCTGCCCACCCAACTCACCCCGCCAGCAGTGTGGTGAATTTCATGTCCCGCACATAATTTAAATCCAACTTTGCGTTAGAGATTTCGCTCAGCGATTGCAATATTTACACACTTTGACAAGACGTGACTTCGCCAAGGCGCGCGTGTGTTGGTGGTGTTCTAACGGCCAATCAAGCGAAAAAGACACTTTTTGATACGGAATTTCAAACAAGTATTTTATATATTTAAATTGTGTGTCTTCAATAAATAAGAAATTGGTTTTTGTTTGCCGACTTTTAGCGACCCTTGTCCGGGAGTATGGTATAGAAGTCTAATATTAGCAAGAAGACGTTTTTTGAGTGATAAGGGACGGTAAGGCATCTGAGTAGAAAACGATTTGTTTGTTTTGAGTTGAAGTTGCACAGGAAATATGAAAATGCTGATAAGCGGCGAGAGACTAGGGTGTGAAATGGTGTGGACTAGTAGAATTAGGTGTATAGAAACTTAGCTTAAAATGTAGTGACTCGAGTTTACAGTGAGAAAAAATCATTCGTTTTTTAAAACTAACATAAAAACATAAGAAATTAACAAAATTTTTTAAAATGAAATAATTTCTTTCATGAATTAGAGCAAGGTATGCTCTTGCAATGAACTACGTATACCAAAAATTAGTATTAAGTTCATATCATTCACGATTTTGTTAATAAACTCGGGCTAAATCGGCAATCCGATCGAGAAAAGGAGATGAATGAGGAACTAAACACACCGCCTTAATTCTCAGTAGAGCAGAGAGAAGATGGTTCTGTGAATGCCTATTTAAAGGTATGGTCTATATATTCACCGACGGATCAAAGGTGAAACAAAAACAAGAGCGGGCTTCGGCTGGATATAGAGCATGCGCAGAGGATGACTAAAAGATGGAACATTATGCTTGCGAACGCAGCCTTCAGTCGGATAATACGGGATATATTTCCTGCTCCCAATGCTCCAAATTTATTAAAAAAAATTTGATTTCGCAAAATCCACAGAGTTGTTGGATGAGGTTACCACCCACGAGCAACGAGCGAAATCAACACCAACGTCGAATATCTATCAACTAGTTCTGTATTTGATGGAATCTAAAGAGCGTGCTGTATTATGAGCTCCAAAAATCGGCTGAAAACATTAATGGGGAACGATACCGACAGAAATTCATCAAATTGAAGTTAATAATTTTCTAACATGACAACGCTCGGCTTTAAGTTGCACGATCGGTTGAAGACTATTTGGAAAACAACGGCTGGGAAGTTTTATCTCCACAAATCCACAAATTTCTGGAAGGATGGGATATTTTGAATAAGACTAGAATACAAGGGCTGCTATATATATTTCTGGCCTAATAATGAAAATAGGTATATTTATCAACGAAAATGGTTTTATTGTTTTTCAAAATATTCTCCATCAAGATTTATACACTTTTGCATGCGTTCAAACCAATTTTCGAAGCACTTTTTCCACTCCGATTGAGACACCTCCAAAACATCGTTTTTGAATGCTTCAACAGCATCTTCTGGCGACGAAAATCGTTGACCACGCATTATTTTCTTGATGTGTGGGAATAAAAAGAAGTCATTGGGTGCCAAGTCAGGGCTGTACGGCGGACGACCCATCAATTCGATGTTTTGGCCGGTCAAAAAGGCGCTGGTTTGAGCCGATGTGTGAGAGCTCGCATTGTCATGGTGCACAATGATTCGTCTTCTCTTGTTCGTTTTTCGAATTTCTCCGAAGCCTTCAGGCAAACAAATGGTGGTGTACCACTCAGAATTGACCGTCCTACGTTGCTCAAGCGGAACAGTCGCCACATGACCAGTTTTGCCGAAGAAACAGGCGACCATTTGCTTCGAAGTGCTTCTTCCACGAACAACTTTCGTTGGATTTGGCTCGTCTTGGAAGACCCACACGGTCGATTGCTGTTTTGTTTCGGTCTCATACGCATAGATCCATGATTCGTCACCTGTGACGATCTTATAAACGTCTTTTGAAGCACCGCGTTTCTTTACACCAATCGAGCCTTTTTTTGAGCGATTGTCAAATTGTGCGGGATCCAACGAGAACAAACCTTTTTTACGGCCAGATGTTCATGCAATATCGAATGTATGCTGGTGAGAGAAATGCATAGGCATGCCTCTATCTGAAGGTATGTTACATGACGGTCTTGCATTATCAGTTCACGTACGGCATCGATGTTTTCTGGCACAACGGCTGTTTTTGGACGACCTTCACGGAATTCGTTTTTGAGCGAGCGTCGGCCACGATTGAATTCGTTGTAACAGTTTTTCACAGTGCTATAGGATGGTGCTTCATAGCCATACAAAGATTTTAGTGCATCGATGTACTCTTGTCGTGATAATCTACTTCGAAAGTTGTGAAAAATGATCGCACGAAAATGTTCCCGAGTTAATTCCATTTTTTGGCCGAGATGAATTTTTTAATTCCCTGTAAAACTTAGTTAACATGAATGATGAACAAGTCTGGTATCAAACACTATATTTTTATCTGTCAAAAAAAATACGAATTCTTATTATTTTTTACAGAAAAAATATATCGTTTACAAACACTCAAACTTTGAAGTGAAGTAACTTTTTGAAGTACAAAATATTGTTTTCAGTGTATTCTTCCGCCGTCCAGTAGATTAAAAGATTTACTTACACATATACCGACCACAAGCAAATTTAGGAATTGAATCAGTTTCATTGTAGCGATTTGTGGCACGTTTGCGTGTCTTATCTTATCGCTTATCAGTGGACACAATTTGTTGACAGTGACTGTAGATTTAAGCGATTTCTGCATTTGGTGAATTCGTTGTTCTTGTAGTTATTTGTACCTCTTCCTCAACTCTTGGGTATGCAAATAAAGTCAAAGTTTTGAGAAGATTTTCATTGTTGTTTGAAGACGAAAATAAAACACACAAATAAATTGTAGATATGCACGTGGTATACCATCTTTTTGTGTAGATATATGGTATTAAAGTATCTATATTAGGGTGAGCCAAAACAAAAATTTAATATTTTATTTTTATTTATTTTTTCACCAAATATTACAAAAAGAATTTCTGGTTAAGTTTTTAGATTTTTTTTCGATTAAAAGCCGTGAAAATATTATCCAAAATGACGAAAAAAAATTCTGTTCAAGATGGAACTGTTAATATTAATATTAACAGGAGGCGCTTTGACTAATACATTGCGGCAAAGAAGCACCCGGAAATCGGAAAAGGCTTATGGTGATTCAGTTTTATCAAAAACACTAGCCTACGAGTGGTACAAAGCCTTCATAGACGGTCGAGAGATAGTTGAATTCATGCCTCGTTCTGGACGACCTTCGACCTCTTCAACTGATGATTATATTAAGAAAGTGAAGGATATGATAAAATATCGTGAGGCAGATGTTAAGGAGATGGCAAGAGAGCTCGAGATCTCTCGTCCGTTCGAATGATTTTAGTGAATATTTTGGGTATGAAACGCATTCTAGCATGTCTCGTCCCGATAAAACTGAATTTTTTTCAAAAAGAGTACCGTAAAAGGGTCTCTTTGAACATGCTTGATTGTGCGAATTCCGCTCCCACATTCATCGGGGGCATTGTAACTGCCAACGAGACAAAAATACGAGCCGAAACCAAATTAACCTCGCCAAAAATCAAGGTGATGCTTCTAGTTTTTGGTACTGGTGCATTATGAATTTTTTTCCGGAGGAGTAGATGGTTTAACAGGAGTTCTAGTTAACCGTATTGAGGCGTTTGCGTGAGAACATCAGTCGAAAACGGCCGGAATTGAAGAAGAACAATCATGGATTTTCCATGCTAATAACTCACCATCGCATCGAGCCAAGATTGTGAGCGAACTGAAATCCAAAAACACAATGAATACCAACGATCAATCACCGTATTCACCAGATTTGGCTCCGTGTGATTTTTCCCCATTTTCAGTAGGTCGAAAAGATAAAATGAAATTCTCTGAAGGAACGGAAGGACATCACAAAAAGTGTCTATGAAAAGTGCTTCGAGGACTGGAAAAATTTGTTTATACTGTTGTTTTTTTTTTTTTAATCCATTCACCCATTTGACGGTATAGACCTCCTCAAAAACTGTGGACTAGAGTTTTTGAGATATCGATCTAAATTTTTTCTTTTCTCCGCCCATTTGTTGGAACTATATACTATAGCATGTAGCTGCCATAAAAACTGAATGATCAAACTCAAGCTCTTGTTAGGAACTGCTCGGTAGCCTCGGTATTGATGTTGACATTCTCTCTTATTTTACGTCTTTTCGAACGATATTTTCACGGTATCTAAGGGGAAAGAAATTTAAAGATTTTTTTGACCCACCCTAATAATTATGTAGATCAAAAGTTGAGCGGGTATAACAAGCAAATCGATTCAAATCAAAACACATGCGGGCGTTTAAATAGTAATTGTCTAGAAAGATATGTATGTTATGAGATATAAGTATATATATATATGTATACATTTATGTGTAAGTATGTATATAAGTGCCTATCAAACATCTTTCAATAAAAGATTGGGCAATCATGCCAGCGATTCGCATAAAACTTAAGTGAAGGGTAGATAATGAAAGAACTTTGCCAAAAATGCTGCCTGAATTGATGAACAGCTGCAACAAACACACACACGCAAGCATACTGTTATTGGCCAGCTGTCACAAATTTGCTATTTCTCAGCAAAATAAATGCAAGTCGATTATAGCAAATGACTGTGAGACCACCAATGCCAGCGCCTACGCACACAAATATGGGTGCCACAGAAGAAAGGTGCCTCGAGCAGCAGGACCCTACTTCATTCATGACTTGACTTTGAGAGCGCGCTCACACACGCTTTAATGCCGATTGAATGGCAATTCAATGCAAACTTAAATGCACACGAGTTGCTGCTTAAATGCGCTACGTGTGAGCCGAACAAATTGCTAAAAGAATAAACCAGAGGTTACAGACAATTCAGGAGCGTTGTCAAAGGCACAGTGGGACGGCAGTCAGCTACGTGTCAAATGCGACACTTAGCTGCGTAGAAGACGCACGTTTTTATAGCAGTTAGTTGCTTGCAACATGTCAGCAAATTGTGATTTCTGCGAAAAAAAGTGACCTAGACACATAACGGCGTGCTCAGGTGTCCAATCAGTAACATATGGACAAACACAGCTCTAACTGGTTTTCCTATCTCTCACAGTCGCACAGTCGCATAGTCTCTCTATCTCTTTTCCTCCCTTTCACTCCCTTTCTCCCTCTCTCTCACCTAGTTTGTGCTTGCGAATGTCCTTTGCACGCTGTTCTATTTCAATGCACCATATAATTGCTAAAAGCGCCTTGTTGTTGTTGCAATCTGCCAATACAAGTTCCATAAATATTAAACAATAACTCTGTTTGTCCACAGCGTGTGTCCTTTACCGCTGTTCCCTGCATTTGTGCCAGTTTCTGTGTACTTGTTGGCGGAAATAGTAAAATAAATTGCCTTACAAAGAGTTTTTTGTTATTCTTGTTGTTGTGTTTTTCAGGTACGTACTCTAAAATGGAGTGGCACTTTTGCGAAATTTTTTCCGGGCTCACCCGCTGTGTATTTGTTGGGTTGTTTTAGGAAATAACTAGTTATTTGAATTGCATGAAGACGGAACATCTGTTCGGGTCGGCACTTGACCGATTTATACATAGCTATATATGTAGTACATAAGAGAGTGTGAGAAAAGTGTTTGACCTTTCGGAACCAATGTGAAAAATTACTCAAAATCGATTGGAAGTAAATTATTTGGTTTAATATAGGAAGGCACTTGATGAGAGTGTTTTCAAAAGACAAGTAGAAGGAGTGAAAAAATAAAGAGAATTAAGGATGATCTAGTACCAGAGAGATTAATATTTCACATGCTGTTGGGTTAGATTAGATTAAAGCGAGGGATCTCACTTGTACAGTTGGAACGCTGGTTCTTTGGTTACCCAAAAACTCTCGAAAAATTAATCAGTAAAGCTTCATATCTCGACGAAACGTTTTAAGCTTTTCACAAACTTGTTAAGGCGTATAATATCAATTCCAGCCATTTTAGTAGGTTCGCCGAAGGTATGTCTACCGCGATATTTCAATCTCAGTCTAAGAAAATCCGGGCAAAAGAGGACAAAGTAGCAAGAGGATTTCAACTCGACTTCCTTCATTTAGCTTTACTGTAAGAGGTTCAAAAAAGAATTTAGTCGCACTGCATGTGTAGCAACTGGTCAGTATCGAGTCAGAACATCTAGAAAGCGACGAGATTGACTTTGGTATGCGCAAAAATACTTCTCCAGCGTTTTTCGAGCTTATGGAAGGTCCATAGATCCAGCGCTACAGCACAAGAGCATAACGGAATGCAAATTTGCTTCTAAACAGATGAGATTTAATCCCTCGCAAGCTCATCTGATTTGAAGTTTCCTGTGATACCGGGCACCTAGACTAGTCTATTCGGAAGAAACTTTATACTATTAATTAGCTCAAGCACACCTTGACTAGTTTTGAGAACACTTCACATAGCAACCTTACAGTGAAAGTACATTCGATGCCATTATGTTTGGAGCTCGATGACCATCACAACCACGGTTGTAGACGTCCAGACGCTGAACACAATTTTCGATGGGTTTTAAGCATAAATCGGCGTACTGCTGCAATTTCACGTTTAATTTTCGTACGAAGTTCATCAATGTCCCTGGCTTGTTGGCATAGTCCGTAGACTTGACGTAGTCTCACAGAAAATAATCTAACGGCATCAAATTGCACGAATGAGGCGGCCAATTGACTGTGTCATTTCGTGAGATTACACGTTCACCAAATCTGGTTTGCAACAAATAGATTGGGACATTCGCTGAGTGGCTTATGGCGCCGTTCTGTTGGAGCCACATATTCTCCAAGTTCATATCATCGAATTCGGGCTAAAAATATTCGGCTATCATTGAACGGTAACGATTCCCATTCACAGTAGCGAACGAGCCTTGATCATCACGGAAGAATTACGACCCAATGACGCCGCCGGCACATAAACCGCACCAAACCGTAATTTTTCCGGGACGCAATGGTGACTCGTGGAATACGCCTTCAATTCTTGAGTCAATTTGATCTTGTAAGGATGTAGACCGAAGATCTTTTCTCAAAATTCGCCAAATCGACGTCACACAGATGCCCAACGCCGAATGACGTGTGAGAGACTGATTTGGGTCTTACTAAATTGATGCGCTAGTGGCAGCAATATTCTCGACAATACAAGCATTTATTTGTTTCACTGGCACGAGACCATTGTGTACTGTGCCTGTGGACTAAAATTTTTCCACTAGACGCTCAATTGTTGGTTTGAGTGAAGTTGAGGGCGCTGACTCCGACATTCGGTAGTAAATTTTAATAATTTCGACTCGTTGTTGGATCGTATATCTTTCTATGATGAAACGGCACACTTTACTGGAGAGAAATGTCAGAAGAGCGGGGAAAAAGTAAAAGTAAAGCGTTGTTTGCTGTCCATGTCGGTCTACGTTCCTACTGAAAACCCCATTACTATTAACTAGTATAACTTTAGATGATCCGAAACCTAGCTATTAGGTGTCTAGCTTCGAATTTACAGCAATTATCATCATGTTCCATATGACATATTAGGGGCGAGAGAACGTTAAGGAAAAAAAAGCAGAGACTCCAAAAGGTATTTGTTTAAGATGAGAACCGCCTCTTCAAATACCAAATAATGTGATGAAATAAATGTTATAAAAGAATGTGAGGAACCTACTCTTTGTGTTTAAGAAAAAATTTGGTCTAAAAACCCTTGAAATGTTATTCAACAAATTCCATCAAAACTTTGGTTAAGTCATCTATATTCATAAGGAACATTATCTTTATAGTTAATCCGGTATCATAGAAATGGAGCTTTGATGTCTGTAAAGTTCAACAATGCCTGTTTAGAGACTAAATAACGGCAGCTTCCGAGCAAAACACTGTGTAAGAAACTATGAATTGACAAAACTGAAACTGGTTAAGATTTTAGCTTCTATTTTTAGTATAGAACTTATGTATAAAGTATTAAACTATTTTTTCATTTAGCAGTTTTCTTCGAATTTATGAATCATAGTTGCTTTAATTCAGATTTCAAGGCATCAAAGTTTCATTTTGGGTCAAAGAAGATTTTCAACCGATATGTTGCCTACATTTCGGCGCACTTGTAAAAAAGGGTAAGAAAATTAAACTTGACAAACATTTCTAATACTTAATACATACAAAATTGCCTATTTTTCTTTTTTACTTTACTGAATAATAAATACCCAAACCAAATTGCTCAAATTATGTCGAAATCAATCCCATCAAAGTACCCTAGAGTTTTGCAAAACAAATACCACTTAATTTGCGCACGAAAGTATGCACTTATTTGAACTAAAATTAGGTCTTTACAAAAGCAACCAAAATGAAGCGGACGGACTCAATACACAAGTTTAAAGAAGAAAATTATAAAAAGAAAAGAAACCGAAAAGCGATTTGGAAACGAAATCACTAAACGTCACTGACAAAGCGAACACTTCGCGTAAAGGTCACATAACAGTCAAATTGTCTTTGGACAACACTTTTAGGCTAAAACTTCATCATTTCGGAGCACTTTTACTGCGACAAATGTCGCTGCAATGCCCAACTGACCGACCGGCTATGACTACTGACGCATGACTTGTGACTTGTGACAGTACGAGTATTTGGGTTTGAATAGCTGCTGTTTGTAACTGGGGGACTTCAATCAAAAATTATACAAAAAAAAGGTGGAAAAAGCAGTGTTGCTGCTTCAATAAAATTCGTTGCTGTTGCCGCTATTCCTTGTTTTTATGACGTCAGTTGAGCATCTCCCTTTCAAGTTTATTTTTTTGCGCGCCGAGTGATTGGATTTTCCAATTTTTTTTTTTTTTTTTTTGTGGTTTAGCAGTTGCCGCTGTTTTGGCAAAAGTTTCATTTGGTTGCACTTTCATTTTATTGCGGTTGGCGCTTGAGCTGCCTTGCCACCTTGCCACAACCGTTGACTGCACTTCGCTTTCCTGCCGTATTTACTTTGATTTATTCTATCAACAATCTAATTGACATATAAACATTTTGCCAATGGAAAAAAGCTCCTTTTATGTAGATACAAGCTGTTTGGGTAGTTACACTTTCATATAAACAAGTAGGAGTCCATAAAGCAAACTAACTACATACTAACTATACGTACTAACCGTAAAAAGAAAACCCACAGGTTTGAGTCATTTTTACGACCTTTGAGCGCCACCGAGCGCACATTTAAGTTAATAAAGTTTTTATTTTACTTTATTCGATGAAAGGATAATCATTCATGTTTATTTGAAGGGGCTTTCGTTTAGAAGCAGCGCGACTAGGAGCGAGCGGAGGGAGTTTAAGAGAGGTATGGCGTTAACAGATGTTTGCAGAGTTTGCGGTGGATGCGGGTTGATTTAGCAAAGTAATGAAATTGGTTGGATTAATCATTGATTTAAGTAGGAATACATAAGGATATACCAAATACAAACATATATATGTATGCCCATATGTCTGTCTATAGACGCGTTTTTGGCAAAACTTTTGATGCCCACATTTCACTTATCTCATCTTCGATTCAAAGCAAACTGCGTAGAAGACGGACAAGTAGGAAATCTGATAATTAATGAATTGGAAAATGGAATTGGATTGGTAAAGGTAGCAAATTCTGCGTAGGAAACTATAAGGACCATAAACTTAGTAAATAAATAATGTAAAAAATTAAAGTCGTTAACTTAGGCTGCTTCGAAGCTATACTAAATTTCACAGGTGCATTTCTTATAAAATGGTTAGGTCAGTTTAGATGGCTGATCCAGGATTCCAGAGCGCTTTTTCTTGCTTACTCATCAGCTTTACAGTTTCCTGCGATTCCGCTGTGGCCTGGTACCCATACCAGTCTTTCCACAAAACCGATCGATGCTATCAATAGCGAGGTTAGGCATACCTTGATCAGCCCTGAACGCACTGTAAATGAGTTCAAGACTAATGTCGCCACTCTGCTATCAGTCACTTTTCTGCTACTCCTACTCGAATGGCTGCAACCTCGGCCTTAAAAACACTGCAATAGTCAGTAAGTCTGTAGCCTGAATTTATAGAGAGCACCTGATAGTAAACCCCTTCGCCAACCTCTTCCCCAAGCTTTGACCTATCCGTAAAAAGTCCCTCTCCCCCAAACAGCTTCTTCCCTCCCACAACTCCCACTGCCGGTATATAGACAGAGAAGGAGCCACCAGAGTTCGGTTTAGCCACTCCATTATCCAAGTGATCCGGTGTGAAGTCAAAGTGGGTGAGGATTTTCGAGTGTTCAGACATGTATTCTTTTAAGACCCCAGATTCTCTGAGTCTGATAGCAACTTTCGCAGCCAAACACCTTCGACGTTGTCTACGGACAATATGTGCAAGATGACGTTAAGTGCCATGGTTGGACCTTAGTACACCAAACATGCTGATGAGCGCCGCTCGTTGAACGATCTCTGGTTTCTTTGCAAGTACGGTCTTTTCTAGAGCCCTCCACCACATAAAGATTCCATAGAACAGAATGGGCTTGTCTATGGTGTCATAGAGCCAGAGGACCACTTTCGGTGAGATTTTGCCAATGGCTTCTCTGCATCAGTACAAGGCAATCGAAGCTTTTCTAGCTTTGTCTTCGATATTCTTCTTCCATGAAAGCTTCCTATCCAGGATGAGCCCTAGATATTTCACTGTATCCGCTTGTTGCAGATGGATGTCAAACTATCTATCAAATCCAGATGCAGGCTTCCTAATAATTACTGCATATTTCAAGCGGAAAGGTGTACAATTAAGGTAACAGTAGATATGTATATCGTTTCCAAAGCGGAATAGCAGAAGACTACAAGGATGATAAGCTTCATATATCAGGTTCTATCTACAGAATGGCAACAGCTCTTCAGCTCTCTTGTGTTCTCTACAGGTTGGTTGGGTCGCAGACGTGTTTAGCAAGCGCTGGCCAAATACCAGCAACTGTGTAATCGCAAAATCCTGCGACCGCAGCGTAAATCGTAAGATGTCTGGTGAGTTCCTTGCCTTCAATAATGTTCATCTTTCAAACGGAGTTCTAACTGAACAATGTCAAAGTCACCTGCACTAGAGAGAGACACAGCAAGTGATGAACTACAGACTGCTCGATTGTAACTCATGTGATATTATTAAAAATTTAACCAAATTCGAGTAGCATCGCTGCTTGGAAGAACGTGAGATAGAATAATCTATACACTTTCTTCTCGAATGTTCCGCTTTGGCCAGGTAATGACTAAAGAAAATCCGAGGGAAACAGCTTCCATTGTAATAAAGTACCTGAACAGAATTCTGATAGCTTCAAGGCGATTTGTCTAGTGTTGGTATCCAACTAGAGTAGTTCTTTTCTGCTTCCACAAAGACCAGTATTAAGCCATCGGAATATGACCACCCGCTATGTTGGGGAAGCAGCCGTCCTAACCTTACTTAATCTATCCTTTTCTTACCTAACCAAACGTAACTTAGGTTAGGTTAAACTGGCAGATTATTAAGCCATGCATAGACCAGTTTTGGTCCTTGGAAGAGAAGTAGTCATTCTTTTAGATACCTCAGCTCGACGCGAATTATAACAGACTGTGCGGCCTCACTGTCGCTACCTCCTCGAGAATATCATACCGTGGTGACCCCAGATGCTGATAGCGTAATCTTGCAAGTGCTAAACATTTTCTGAAGCCTTCTCGATCTGTCAGACCCAACAACAAAGAGAAATAACATAATCCCTTATTCAAGTGATCCAGTATGAAGTCAAAGTGAGTGAGGATTTCCAAGTGTTCAGACACGTGTTCTTTTAAATTACATCTCAAGCAAAGACTACAAACGGGGGTAACCGAAGTATGGATCTTTCACGCTTCTAGTGATCATAACAACAACTAATAAAAATAAATTATCAAGACCAGTCAAATATGATAATTTTTCTAAAAGTTGAGTTTTTACTTTTTCTCTAGAAAAGGACTTCTAATTTGCGAGTTTCTACGTAAGAGAACTCAATACTTACATACAAAATGTTAACCGAAATTGCTTCCTAAATCACAAAAACTCGGAAATTATCATCAAACCCACAACGTGTGTGTTCCAACCGCAAAATACCAGAAAATAGGTGTGTCGCATAATCCCTCCTTCCACGCTTAACCAAGCGGATTACAACTTCATTCCATGCGTACTCGGCTAAAGTAAATGCACTCACAATCGGCCACTCCTTACCGGCAAAGGAAACGCATAATTACTTAAGCAGTACTTAAACGATTAGTGGCAAGTGGCAGTTTAGAGCATTACTTACAACTACAAATTATGAAGAGAACAGAAGGATATGGACATTTGACTACTTCCACAAAGCCAACAAAGAGTGGTCATTAATAATGTATGAAATTTGAGGATATGCACTTGATGCTGAAGTTAAATTGATGAAAAGGATTTTCAAGCAAAAAAGGAAAAAAAAAAAAATACAGTCAATAAGTGGTGAATGAAAAAGGCCGGTGAGCAAAAAGCAGTTCCTGTGTGCTGCTTGTGTACTTTATTCCTTGTTTTATGCCTGGTTTTTATTTAATTTCATGCGTTTTTTTATTCTCCTTTTTGCTTGCCGTAATTTCACACACAATTACACAATCGCCAATATCCGTTTTATTGTGTTTTCAGTGAGTTGGCGTGTTCTTTTCATTTTCGGCTTAAACGAGTGTGTGGCAGTCAAATCAATGCCCGTCGCATAATCCCATTTGCGTGTGGCGAAGTACATTGATTTTACTTTATGGTATTTATTGCGTCACTTTTATTAAAACATTGTTGCTTTGTGGCTGTTTCATCGGCTTCTTTGTTTTTGTAGCGAAGTATTTTTATTTAATAAATTTCCTTTCGATTTTTTTCGTGTTTTTATACCCTGAACAGGGTATATTAAGTTTGTCACGAAGTTTGTAACACCCAGAAGGAATCGTCGGAGACCCTATAAAGTATATATATAAATGATCAGTATGTCGAGCTGAGTCGATTTAGCCATGTCCGTCTGTCTGTCCGTCTGTCTGTATATATACGAACTAGTCCCTCAGTTTTTAAGATATCGTTTTGAAATTTTGCAAACGTCATTTTCTCTTCAAGAAGCTGCACATTTGTCGGAACGGCCGATATCGGACCACTATAGCATATAGCTGCCATACAAACTGAACGATCGGAATCAAGTTCTTATATGGAAAACTTTCACATTTGACAAGATATATTCACGAAATTTGGTATATATTATTTTCTAAGGCAACAATGTAATCTCCGAAGAAATTGTTCAGATCGGTTGACTATAGCATATAGCTTCCATACAAACTGAACAAATAGTTACTAACCGAAATGCACCTGTGAAGGGTATTTAGCTTCGGTGCAACCGAAGTTAACGTTTTTTCTTGTTTTGTATGTCTTTACTTTTTGTTTGTATATTTTCTCTGGTCTACTCGCCTGTAAAGAAGAAGACTACTCCTTGCCTTTCTTTCTCTACTAACACTCGTAGGTTCTCCAGCATTCTCTTTGCGCTCATATTTTCAATTAGTTAACGAGCTTACCTGTCACGCACGGAGATAAGGCGGTGTTGCAAGTACTCCTTCAATGGTTGCGCGATGTCTAAGGCAAAGATGAGATTGTGTGAGAGTCAATATTGGTTTTTGCTTACTTTTGTACTTGAGCTGAAGTAATCGGCATGTGGTTTGTAAAATTTCAGGTATTTATTGCCGTTTTTGTATCGCTTTACCACCTTTTTGGGATATTTGCTGTGCTTGATAAAATGCCGCGAAACAAATTTACGAGTTTGATAAAAATTTTAGAGTATACATAGATACCTACATACATATATGACAATTTATAAAGGGTAATCCATTGAGAGGTTCTTACATTTCAAAAAAAAAAAAGACAGAAGGTTCAAGTTTAATGGGGAATGTTCTTATTATCAAACGAAAGAACATTTTTTGGCATTTATTTTTTTAAGATTATCTTTTTCAAATATTGACCGCGGCTACGTCTCGGATGGTCCATCTTTTGTGTCCAATTTTCAATGTATCTTTCGAGCATTTCGACTGGTAACTGTTACATGGCAAGCGTAATGTTTTGCTCCAAGGTCTGAATAGCAGCGGTGTTGTCCGCATAGACTTTAGACTTCACATATCCATACAGAAAAAAGTATAACGGTCTGATATCAGACTATTTTGGTGGCTAATCAACCGGCCCGAAACGTGAAATTATCTGCTCATCGAACTGTGCTCTCAATACATTCGCTCATTGATGTGATGTGTGAGAATTGGCGTCGTCTTGTTGAAACCAAATGTCGCCGAGATCACGAGCTTCAATTCAAGCGTCAAATAGTCGTTTACCATGGCGCGATAACGGTCGCCAATGACGGTTACGTTCTCACCACCATCATTTTAGAAGAAATTTTGACCGATGATTCCATCGGCCCACAAGCCACCCCAAACCGTAGTTTTTTCTATATGAAATGGTACTTTTTGTCCCAAATGCGGCAATCTTGCTTGTTTTCAAAGCCTTTGAGTCAGAAATGGGTCTCATCGCCGAACAAATTTTGGCTCGAAAACGTCGGCTCTTCTTGGAACTTTTCAAGAGCCTATAGAACGAAGCGATGTCACTTGAAAAGGTCGAGCGGCTTCCGTTTTTGCAAAAGCTTTCAATTTAAGATCTCGACGAAAAATGCCCCAAGTCGTACCATACGTCAATCCGAATTGCCGCGAATGGCTCCGAATCGACACTTCACGGTCCTCGTGTACACTTTCAACTACGGCTGCTATATTTTCTTCACTGCGTGCTAGACATAGTAATCAAGATAGGTGATGGTAGTATGCTCAGTCGGGCGTTTACGTTGACCATAGGTTGAGCGAAGCGCACGGAACACATTCTTTAAAAATAATGGACTCTTTTTGGACCCCCAATTAATCTTCCGGAGCTTCTGGCAGAACACTATACCTATCTGTGTCTTAACGTTGTTCTGACAGAACTCTTTTTTTGGTAAAAGGCGACATTTTGTGAGCAATTAATTGTCTCAGGCAGTTCAATCCTCAACAGTACGAATACGAAAAAAGGAGTTTGGCCGTAGTGGAGTCTCGGACCACCGCGTTTTGATCACGACAGTTTTCGCTTCTTGTTGCCATAAGTGAACTATTTTCCAGCACCAGTAACATCCGGTTCAGAAACAGAACGATTTTATTGCATTTTAGTCAAGGGACGTTGAGCTTCTTTTGTATCCAGCTTCACTTAAATAGTTTCAAACGGATGTTTGTGCCATGCTTGGCTCCTCAGGGATCGAATCGCTTTACTTAACTCTACTTACTACTTACTTCAATTATTGTTAGATGTATTTCAGGGCTTCAGTGGATCATGCAGATGATCTCATGTGGGACTAAAACATATTCACTATCCCCCACAACCCTCACAAGTTCTTTTCCTAGCCTTTCTAAATATTTACCGATTTTTGTCATAAAATTGTCTATATTTTATCACTAAATTTCCTTAAACAGCTTCTCTTTAAAAAACTATTCTGAGCAAAAAATTAATCTGTAAGTTTGCAAGTTTTACAGCATCAATTCTGTTTGACAAGTGAAACGAAGCCAGGCGTTGACAATGATTGCTGTGATTGACGCATCGTGCCGAGTCAGTCCATTCAAGACAATCAAGGTAGTCTACAGCCAATACGAGCTAAATCATGTTGAAACAATACCAGGCTATGTTAATCCATGGCATTACAAACGTCATTGATTACAGACATGCCTTTCACATCCTATTTAGTTTTTACTTTTAGACATGTATTGGCATCATACAAGAACAGTGGTGGCCAAAAAAATAACGCAAAATTATAAAAAGAGGGATATAAATGAATGTAATGAGAAATGTTCAAAGAATATTGAATTTCAAAGGATTAGTTTTCCAAGAAAAGAGTTAAGAATATAGACTCTAGCAAAATTTATTGCCGAATTAACTTATGGAGCTGAAAAAATAATAGATAAATCTATGAAATATGATTTTCTTGGAATCCCAAAATACATTACATTAGAGAAAACTTTTCTATTGAAAAGCAGAAGGAGGAATTTTATAATAATATACATATATTAGTTGCATAAATTGCATAAAAATATTAAAGAAGCTTTCCGAAAGTGTAAGAAACTCTAACTTTTTCAACCAAAAATCTGTTAAAAATTATCAATTTTGTTGTCAAACCTTTAAATGACAATTATGCCTAATAAGTAACTAGTAGTATATAACCACATTACAGCACGAATATTTTTAGTTGTCCGTTTACTTACAGCCACTACTGTATTCTCTGCATTGCGTGTGTAAAAAAGTTTTTTAATATAAAAGAAAAGGTGGGAATGAGTTCTTATATGCCGAATAACTGATGGATGACATGAAAGCTAACGTGTCCGGCTTGTTTCCTGTTTTAAGTTGCATGCTACTTCCTCCTGCCTCTCTTGTCCAACAAGACAGGAATAACTGTAGTTGATACTTTAAGTACAAACGTGTAGCTCAATAAACTTTAAGACGACACTAATAGAAAAAATATTATAAATTTTTTTAATTTTGAATTTTTAAATTTTGGAAATTTAAATTTTTAAATCCACTTTGCATGATTACTTGCCACTTTCGAAACAAAAAGTGTTAAAAATATTCATTCAAAAATTAAATTTAAAAAATATTTTTCCCAAAAAAATTTTTAAAAAATTATTGCAAAATTAATTTTATAACTGTTTAAAAATAAATTAAATTTAGTTGGCAACTATAATGGAGAACTCTTTTTTTAAATTAAAAATAATTCCAATAATACAAAAGGTGTATAAATCAGAAAATATTCCAAAAACCTTTTATTTATACATATTTAAGGATAGAGTTGCCAACTATTTGAAACCTTGAAACTTAGCAAACATTTTTTTTTTTTCAAATTTTATATTCTTTAATAAAGCCATAGAGATCCGTAGAATCATGTAATACACCAAAAAAATTTAGAAATATAGTTGGCAACTCTAATTGAATTTTTTAGTGAAATAATAAAAACAATAAATAAATAACAAGTATCTAAAACGCTTAAATTTAGAAGTATTTCAGATTAGTGTTGCCAACTATTGAAAATAATAAAACTGCGCAAAAGTACTATATGTTTCTAATTGTATCTTCTTATAGATAGATTACGTTGTTCCTATCATGTAATACGCAAATTTAGAGTTTTCAAAACTCAGCTTAATATAAATTTAGTTGGCAACCCTTATAAGATCTTTTAATGAAATATTAATAAAAATAATGTAAAAGAGGTATGAAAGAGGAAAATGTTCCAAAAATCTGTATTTTATCTTCTTCACACATATGTATGTATGTATATAGGAATAGAGTTGCCAAATATTGGAAACATTAAAACTAAGCAAATCATTTTTTTTCATATTTTACATCTTTTAAAAATGACATTGAAGTCCCTAGGAGCATGTAATACTAAATTTAAAACTGTTACACTTTAAGTTTTTTATTTAGTTGGCAACTCTAATTGAACGTTTTTTAAGTTAAATAATAAAAAATATGTATGAAATGAAAATTGCTCTGGAAATCCTGCTTTTAAAAATTTTTAAGAATGGTGTTGCCAACTATTAAGAACATTAAATCTGAAACATTTGTTAGTATTATTTTTTATTTAAATTTCTGAAATAATCACAACAGAGTCTCTTGGAATCAAGTAATATGCAAGTTTAGATTTTTTTTTTAATTTCATTTGAAATAAATTTAGTTGGCAACTCTAATTGATTTTTTTTTTATTGAAATAGTAATAATAACAATTGCAAAAGTGGTATAAAATGGAAAGTAATCTGAAAAGTTTGTCTTAAACATTTTTATGAATAGAGTTGCCAACTATTGGCAACATTGAAACTGAGAAAAATTAATATTCTTTAAAAATTATATTTCTAAAAAATACAAAAGAGTTCTTTGGAATCAAGTAATGCGAAAATTTAGAATTTTTTGACTTGCATTTTAAATAATTTAGTTGGCAACTCTATTTCTAAATATGTTTAATAAAAACTTTCCTGAGTACTTTTCACTTCACGCCCCTTTTGTAGTGTAATTATTATTAATTCAATAAAAGAAATCAATTAGAGTTGCCAACTAAATTTTTTTTTTTGGAAACATTAAAACTGAGTAAAATTTAAAATTTTTCAGAATTTATGTTTTTAAGATGGACAGTGGGGTCCCTCGAATAATCTACTACGAAAATTCAGATTTTTCGGACTTTCACTTGATTTAAAGTTGGTTGGGAACCCTAATAATAAACAATTTGAAATTACACTGTATAATAATATATTTAATATATAATAATATATTTGTATAAGAAAATGGCAGGTCATTTTGGAGTCTTCAATTTGGACCTCATACGAAAAAGAGTTTCCTAGTGAAAAATGTTATAGCAAACAAGATTACGAAAATGCGACAAACGAATGAGATTCAACAAAGTTTAACAAAAAAATTTAACCGTGTTTTAAGTTTTCGGGGTATACTTAATCGATTATTTAAGTTTATCTCATAGTAGCCTGAGAATCTACTTACATATGTATACTTATGTATTTGGCTGTTTTTTTATTATTGGTTACTCATAACTACATAGTTTTCATATAATTATCTGCACATTTTTCACTACATACAAAAATGTCCACACGTTGTCACCCATTCAAACCCATTTTGGTTTTCCGGCACAATTTTAATATTTTTTCTTAATATTTAAACTTTTTATTTACTAAGTGCCCCTCAATAAATAGCAAACTGTCTTTACTTAGTTGTGGTTTCGTTTTTTGCATTACTTCTATTTCTTTTTGCATTGTTTTCTTAGCGGACAAACGCCGATTACTTGAAGAAAGTTGCGGTTTTGTCGCCTATTAGCTAGAAGCAGTAGAAAAAAGCGAAATTGTGCATAAATTGTTGTGGAAAATTGTGCATTAATTGTGTTTATGTCTGCTGTCGCTTGTGGCGAGAAGGAAAACTGTCTTAATAAGCTTAGAAATAGAAAGTTGCAATTTCCTTGCAGAAGCACATAAACAGCGTGATTTAATAAGAAAAAAAAACATTTATAATAATGGCATTTAATTAACATTGAACTCAGACAAAATTAATGAGTCTTTGAATGTAATTGCCAGTGTGAAATCTAGACATATTCAGTTGTGCTGATTGTTATCCGAGTTTGAAGGAAGCCAATGGAGCAAAACAGCCTAAGTTTTAGAAGTACTTTTATTTCTGTTAATCGTTGGTTCTAACAGAGTCGTGCCATTCGTAAAATAGATATCGTTATAAAAATTTTCGTATGGTCCCAATACAGTATGCTGCCATACTTATTTATTCATCTAACCATAGGTAGGATGATGAAAGCCAGTAGATCTCAACATTATATTATATAATTACTTCCAGTTCATTAAATATAATTCATTAAATATTCTACTGGAAATGAACTAAATAGCAACCTCGACAACAAAATCACTTTGTGCCAAAAAAGAGATCTGAAATAAGCCTACTCAGTTAGGTCGAACAATAGCCACAGCTTCGATGCGTCTTACAGTGAAAATTTTGCTCCTGAAATTCATAACTTCCACTCTGCTGGAAATATAAATGAGAATTATCGGAGTAACGTCTGAACAACTCAGATATTTATGCAGTAGAGACTTACTGTAGCGGAATTTGTGGCCGGTCAGATGTTTTGGGAAGATCAACAAAAAAGTTTAGATGCGAGATCTCTTAGAGCGAGGCACCATCGAAGAAGTTTTCAAAATCATTTTATTTAAACTAACGCCAATCATACCGACAAATACGTGATTACCAATTCATGATTCTTTTTTACAATAGTTCTTTCTTTTTGAGAAGGTCTGATTACGAAAATTTGATGGCAAACTCCGTTCTCTGTATTCAGTAGAGTCCCCGCATAATCAACCAAGTCTTTTTTCATAACTTGTGGAATACCTAAGACTTTGAGCGGATGTTTTAAAGATTTGAATTAAACGGACCATTTCTCTCAGCTGTTTCATAAATACTTGCAGACTTCATTAAAACTGCAAGCGATTTAGACCGAACAAACAGGCCATAAAATGAACATTTCATGGACAAAAATCATGTGTTTCAACACAACCAAGATCGAGGGCCTATAGATAGAATCGGATCATAGAAAATATGCTACAGATCGAATAAAAATATCCTAAATATCGACGAAGAATATTCTAGAGATTAAAGAAGTCGATGCGTTTCTGCAGTTTGAAGCAGCTTTATCACAAAAACATTATGGGTGAGCAGATGATATATACTATATATCCGAAGGTTGCTCATGTGTGACTATATAGAGGAACTACAAGTAAGATAAAAATATTCGATCTGTGGTCCTCTACTTCTACGAGATGAGGAACACTGCAACTTTTTACAAACGCTGCAAACTTTACTTAATCGATAGCTTTGAAATCTTATTCGGATATTTTAGATAAACTTTAATAGCAATGCTTACCTCTATGTCGTGACCAAACAGTTACGATCCATACCGAAGTGCGACTTCGACGTAAATGGGAATGAATCGAATACCCTTTGAGAAAACCACATGACCACTGTTCCAGTACAGCGCCAGCCATGAATCCTAAAATAAGTCGAAGTCGCGGGAGACTGGCCAACACTTCGAGGCAATAAGTTGAAAGTGAAACAGTCATTCGTGGAGAGCAATGAAATAAGTATTCCTGCGTTAAACAAGTCGCAAAATAATTTGTGTAGTGAGATCATATGTGGCATTCAGGCCTCTATGGGGAAACATTTATGAAAGGGTGATCCAGTATGTGTTCAGATTTTAAGAAAAAGCTTCGAATGTGAAAGTAGTAGTAGTCATTCCTTTAAAGAAAATCTGAATTTTTAAGGCTTAGCAGGGTTTCCAGCCCGAACTCCCCATAAGCGCAGTCAAATGGACAACAACAATATTCTTATTTCAATTTTGGAAAAATCACTTTAAACTTTAGGTTACCTTCCAGATCACTCACTTTATTTAAGCGAACAATCAAATCTTCAATGAAAATATTTGTCTAATAAAATTTAATGAAAAATCGTGTGAAAATAATTTTGCTTTGCACTTCCGTTTGATAAGAGTGGACTGTAAGCTAATTTGCATTAGAATATTTACACGCAGATTATAAACATTATTAACATTTTTGCTCGCCTTATCAACATATTTGAGAGCTCGCGAGGTTGCAAGCAGCAAGCTAAAGGCGCATGCCACAACTTGAGGCATATTTGTAACATGGCAGATAGTCATAATGAATTAATGAGAAATACAAACAGGCAAATATTTACACAGCTGACACTTGCTGATACTAGCATTGGACACGGACCGAGCAGAAAACATACCATCTAACAACAACAATGTTTACATGCGCTTTTGTTTTGCATGAAAATTCCCACTGATTTGTTATTCTAGCAATTTAAAAGCCTTTGTACTCCGATTTCCAAAGAAAAGTTGAACAAACTGCAATATCCGGTCAGGTCACGGAGGTCGCTCGGCCAGCCCGTGAAAAATGGCCAAAGCGCTGATTAAAGTTTAAGCCTCTACGTACATATTTACAGTTGCACGACCGCCGCCGACGCTGGATTAATGTGCGTCTTCGCGAAATCGTACGCGACCCGCGCAGTCAATGAACAGACACGGCGGCTGGCTTAACTAATGAATGGTGAGCAATGGCGGGCATTGGAGATAATTGAAATTTACTTGCCCGTTAAGCAATTACTTATGTATGTGTGTTTAGCAGTAATGCAATGTAAATAAATACAGTTAACGGTACTGCGGTAAGTTAGAAGGATTCTTGGCTTAACACTCGTGTTGTAATGAAAGCCTTTACCTCGCTACTGAGAAGGACGCGCGCCGAAGTTCAGGGAACTGTGTGCCAAGCGCGTAGCTCGATTTCCATAGCGGCTCCTGTTGATATACCGTTAATTCTATTAAAGCGCCAAGTGATGCAAAGTGAAATTTCGGAGAAATTTAGTGGAAGAAATTTAAGGAGAAAGACAGAGACCAAGGCTAATGTGCGCTTAATTCACAGGAAAAGTTGAACAAGTAAGCGGTCGGCAAAGCGTTTATAGTACCTTAGAGTGTGCAAAATAATTTTCTAACTTTTTCTATTTCACTTTCGCTGGAGTTTGGCTAAATATTCTATTATCCTAATAGATAATGGTGCAAAAAAACATGAAATTGGCTTTTTTCTGTGAAATTCTGCTTCATTTCTTCCTTTCTCTGTTTCCTATTTCTGCCGCTGTCACAAGGTGGTCGAACTTTCTTGTAATACTTAACAGTTCGACATACTTGAACATATATGGTCGGTACCTATTTTCTTAGCTAATACTTTCAAATAAAAAATTCTCGCTGAATAATTTAAAAGTTCTGTCTCAAATGACTTTAATATGATAAAATTTTTACTCATCCTTTTTGCCATAAAAAAGTATTCGAGGAAATTTTTTGTGCTTATGACAGTAGCTAACTTTTACCATTACTTGTTTACCGAGTGGGTTGAGTACCGATTCGTTAGTTTAATTAAACACCTGATGATGAGGGCAATTGGATGAAATAACGAGGAGAAACGTTAGCTTCGTCTACACCGGTCAGCTTGTATAGCAGCTAACCGGTGATCCAAGTGGAGGTACCTTTTCCAATAGCCTTTTTTGACAGATCACGTGTCGGTTGTGTCAAGCTGTCATGTTATTTTTGTTCAGTATTGCTTAGCATTTCATCACTGAAAGACTCCCGCCTGAACAACGTTTCGAAATCATACAACTTTATTACGAAAATGGGTCGCATCGTTCAACTCATGGTCAACATAATCGGCCTACTGAGCGTACTATTCGCAACACCATCATCCACAATCCAGCAGCCGTGAAAAGAATATAGCAGCCGTAACTGAGACTGTACCCAAGACCGTGGAGAGTCGATTTGGTATCGTTCGTAGCAACTCGGACTGACGCATAGAACGACTTGGCGCATTTTACTTCGAGATCTTAAATTGAAGTCAACGGTTTGGGGTGGTTTGTGGGCCGGCAGAAGCATAGTTGTATATTTCTTCAAAAATCATGCCGGTGAGAACGTCACCGTCAGTGGCGACCGTTATGATGACAAGATAACCGACTATTTGATGCCTGAAACTGAAGCTCAAGGTTTCGGATGGACCATCTGACACGTAGCCATGGCTAACTCTTCTCCTTCGAATAGTTATAAACTTAAAAAAATAAATGCCACAGAATTTTCTTTCGAATGATAATAAACAGTGGTCTTTAAATTTGAAGTTTCCGTGATTTTTCTTTAAAAAAGTAAAGAACGTCGAATGGACGTATAACATTCAGCGGCGAATACCGTAGTCGATGGAACGATGAGCTGTACGAGTTATACGACGACATTGACATAGTTCAGCGAATTAAGAGATGGCTAGGTCATGTCGTCCGAATGGATGAAAACAAGAAAGAGGAAGACCTCCACTCCGTTGGAAATACTAGACCTGGCTACACTTGAAATCTCCAATTGGCGTCAAGCAGCGAAAGGAAGAACGACCGGCGCGCTGTTGTAAACTCGGCTGTAACCGCGTAAGCGATGTTTACGCCAATAAAGAAGAGAAATAAGAGTATTTTAGTTTAATATTTTCTAAGCAGCTTCGGTGTCTGAACATTTATATCCCTAACAGATTCTTCAATTTTAAAAAGCATGGAAAAGTCTTTAGCCTTCTGAAGGGGAGTGCTTTTCATTTCGAAAGAAAACTTATGATCCATTATTTTTCGAGTTCCTTTCTTATCTGATCTATCAAAAATATAATTTCCACTTAACCCACTTACACCGCAATCAATCACACTCTTGAGAATAGAAAGAGCATATCCACCGCTTACACCTAAAAGCACATTAAATATTCATAATTTTTGGACAGTTTTACTCTTTTAATTGAACAATTAATTTTAAATTCGAATAAATTGAGTTCCAGCTAACAATAAAGCAACAAAAAAGTGTCATTTGATAGATAAAGAAACCGCTGCACTTTTGTGGCAAAGTTAATTAAATAAAAGTGTGCTGCCACTTGTGAGCAAAAAAGAGAAAAAATAGAACAAAAAAATGTTGCAGCATCGAAAAAATTAAAAAAAAATGTTGGAAAAACTCTATGCAACAGTAGCAACAACAAGCATTTTTTGTACACATGTTGCGCCTGTCTGTTCTGTAGAACAACACTATAATTAAGCGGGAAATTTATTGTTGCACCCGGCGCATGAAAAAACGGATTTCTCCAGCCGAAAAAAGCGCCAAAATAAAGCAGCAGCCAACGCTTGCTCTATATTCTACTCCACTTTCGCTCTCCCACCCAATTCATGTGCCTAACTACATATGTATATATCGCAGTGTGTGTGTATGCCTGCAGTTATTGTGAAAAAGTGTGGCAATTACGTGGAGAGTCTATTGAAACACCCTTTATTGCACTAAATTAAAGTTCTGGCAGCAAAAAACGCTGTTCGGCTGGTTATTATTTGTAATAATGAGCACAAATTTATGTCTGGTCCATCTGCTTGTTGTCTAACTCAGTTTATTTGAGTACGAAAATGTTGCAGCGGCGTGTAAAAAATTTCGTAAAATTGCTCGTTTACATAATAATTTATAATTATGCATAATTACTGTGTTTTATTGCCACACGTTGGCGGCTGTTTATTTTGTTGTTTATTGCTCTTTTTTTTTTGTTGTTGCTAATGTTGATAACGTTTTCGGTTTATATTGCCGGTAGCTTTTGCTTTTGAAACATTTTGGTATTCTTTTATCAAAATTATTAAATAACCTATTTAAAAACCGAGAAAGTAATGCGCGCGGTCAAGTTCTGTAAGTATTTTAATATATTCTGTGTTGAAACTACACGTTTTCTGACATGAGAAAGCTCTCTCTTAATATATTTCACCAAATTACCAGACTTGATTTTAAGCGAGGAAACAGCTGAGGCTTAAAATATTGTTAGTCGAAAAAGTCTTTTCGTATTCCTAATCCAATTTCAACTTATTTTTCTATATTTATTTACTTTAATGAACCAATTATGTACCATTTTGGTCAACCATTTTTTGCCATCTTTCTGTTAGAGACATTATTCCATCAGTGTAGAACTTTTCTGATTTCTCGGCGAAAAAATGCGACAAGTACGTTTCACAGGCTTCTCTTGAAGACATATTTACTCCATTAGAGAGGTTCTGCATTGACCGAAACAAATGGTAGTCCAATGGTGCAAGGTCAGGACTATATGGTGAATGCATTAAAACTTCCCTGCCAAGCTCTTCCAGTTTTTTCCGAGTCATCAAAGATGTGTGTGGTCTAGCGTTGTCCTGATAGAAGACGAAGCCCTTTCTATTGATTAGTTCTGGCCGTTTTTTCGATTGCTTGCCTCAATCTCATCAGTTGTTGACCGTAAAATGTAGAATCAATCGTTCGACAAGGCTGGCTTATAGTGGATGATGTACTTCTACATAGGAGCCTCAATAGAAAATTATATGCGACGTTGATGTTAGCGCAGATTGAGGGGGATATTAATTACAGAATTAAAATCTCAAATTTTCGATCTTTAAGAACTTTAACACAAAGAAGCTTAAATGATTATTATGAATTCCGAATACTTCAGCTTTTGTTCAACCCCTTTGAGAGGTCAACAACCCTTTCTGATATCAATGACCTAAAGCGAACAATGACCTGAATACTTGCTTACAGCTCTTGTTCGACCCTTTAGCGAGCTCATCGACCCCTTCCGATATCAAGCTATCGCCCATATCGGGGTTGGCAACCATTACTGAGGTATATGATTTCGGTGAAATAATGATCCTTTAAAAAAGTCAACAACTCTTCTCTTTGTCAATGACCTTTTTTACCATTGCTGAGATTCACAACACTTCCTTAGATCGATGACCTTTAGTGAGGTCAACAATTCCTGAATTCATTATTTTTTTTATTAGATAATAACCCTCTTGTTTACCTTTAGCAAAGTCAATAGTTATTACTGATGCCAATGATCCTTTTATTTATATTTTGCAAAGTCAAAAAGCCTTTCTCAAGGAAATGACATTGTTTAACTTTAGCGGGATTGGCAACCCTTTCTAGGCTTATTAACCTTATCGAAACTCGAATAAATTAACTTTAGCCAAGTCAAGTACCCTCCAAGGTTAATGATCTTCTTGTTTACCCTCAGCGAGGACAGGAACTTTTCCTGACGTCAGTGGCCTTTGGTTAGGTTAATCCTATTGTTTACTTTAGCGAGTTCAGCAATCCTTCCTGAGGTCGATGACTAGTAGCGAGAACTAAGAACTGTAGGGTTGGTGACTCCACTAAAGAGATCTAATAGTTTTAGGGTTGGAGACTTTACTAAAGCCTTGGTTGATTGCGGCAAAATTTCTTACTGGATTCTCAGAATATTATAAATATAGGAGGAGTGAGGCAGAATATTTCAGACAAAAGAATATCAATCTATGTTGGCGCTAAAAGCTTTATAAAGAATCAAAATATTTTAAATACTTTTTCAAGTTCTTCGAAAGCTTATTTAAAGAAGATTTACTGACATTTCAATGATTTCTTGGATATGACGCATATTATATTAAGCCCCGTTAATTGCAGTTATCAAAAAGTTAGTGGCTGTATTATGCCATGGTAATGTTAGAAGACACGTCAACTTATTAGCGGAGTATCGCAGACGCTTCAGACAGATCGGAGCTAGATTCCTACTACTTATTACTGATTTATGCTTAGGTTAGGTTAAGAGATCGCTTCTTAAAAGGATATCATTTAGAAAGCTTAGAACAACAGTCCGTTATGGTGCCTAAGTATTCATTATTATTGATCGAACAGATTTTAAAAATTCGAGGAAACGCTTTGAACCTAACATACATTTGGATAGGCGGCTGATAACCCTTCCGGCTAATTTATCAGGCTCGTCGAAGGCATTACTGGCAAGATGTTTTAAGTTCAGTCTTGCAAACGGCGGACTTTGCAGTAGAAAGCGCCTGGAAGGCCTCACCTTCTTCCATAGAACTTTGACAACTTGCGTCCGTCAAAATTTATCGTCTTTCCCACAAATGCCTTCTGGAAAATATCCAGTAAGAACCCCTATGATTGCGAAAAGATAAACTTTGGTAAGGGCAGGCAGTTCTGTAGATCTACTGCGTTCCGTAGAGATCTCGTAGTCTAATTTCGTATCTAAATTCGAAACACTTCCTCTAACAGTACACCTAAAAGCACCGTCTTTCGGATTTTCTTATGTATGAACAAGTTGCGTAGTTTTTATTCATAAACTGATATACTTAGATTCAAAACTTGATACATATATATTTATATGTCATCCCTGTAGCAAGTGCAAGCTATAATTTCATTCACACAACGTCAGTGCAACCGTTCACCAGGTTCCTAAGCAGCCAGCAATCTTTCACTCAACGGAGGCACTCCATTGATACTCACGTGCGTGTGAAGAGATATTTTTATTGTTATTGTCTTATCAATTTACGTACATAGTATTGTTGTTGTAGCTTTGGTTGAAGAGCCACTTTTGTACGCTTTGCTGAAACCATTCTGCTTCTAGGTCTTTTCAAGCACTCCACTGCTTTGTGGTATTGATTACTTCCTCTTTTTGAAAGAATGAACTTTTTTGCTGCCTCTTCCTCTTCTCAAATGCACATATACATTTATTCATAGTTACATAGTAGACTGCATCTCATCACCAGTCCATTGTTGCTTTTGTTTGTCACCTCTTTCAGGCATATTTTTTACACTTTCCAATTCAAAGCATTGTCTTCGCCGCCACTCGCTTACAGTTGTATACTTTCATGTAAGTTTGCGTGTGTACATGTATGTGTGTGTGTGCCATGCACCGCTACGTGTGTGTTAGAAGATCCGGTATCGATGTCACGACACTTGGTGGTCACATCTACGCCACAGCGCTCAATCAATTGTGGTTCGCATGCGAGCGTTGCCTCATCAGACCATTGAGTACTCGCTGCGGTGTTGTCGGCGGGCGGGTAAACGGGCGTTGAGTGCGCTGCTGCTTCACTTGATCGGTCGGTCATCCTTGGTTGGTCACACCTCATTCAATTGGACGCACTCAATTGTAACTGCTTGTGTTGGTGAATTGTGGTAATGATGGTGAAGGTGTCGGTCGACGCGTTCGTTTGACGATGTATGTCGCACATACATATGTATACCTATATCTTTTTAGTTCGGTCATTTTCCTTTCACTGTTTATCAGCCAACCCACACGAAGCTTGCTGTGCTCCCTCTCCCTATCGCGTTAATAAAATAAAATGAAGTCGTTGATGTTTTTGTGATTTTTGTAATTTAATTTAAAAGTAAGTTGCTTTGGTGAGAAATTCATTCTTGAGATTTCTGTGGTTACATGGCTTTGTAAAAGGTAGTCCTAACGTTGGAACATGTGTATAAATATTATAAATTCGATAAAAAGTCAATGAGGTTCACAGGTCATAGGTAAAAATTCAAAGAGTTGAAGATGGAAACAAAGATAGCGAGAGAAATAAAGCTCCCTTCACCCAAAAGTAGATTATACGTTACCGTAACGGACTTAGGCTTTATCCGACCACGGAATGCCAAATCGGTTTGAGAAATATTTGATGTAAGATGTTACAATTCCTTCACAATCGGTGCACCGAGGTAAGACTGCCGAGATTTTCCACGTCTACTAAGAACTCGTATAATTGCGACAAGATGAACCTTACAAGTAGTAGATTTCCTGAGTTCTACTCTGGGCTAAAATCATCTCTCAGTCATCAAGAATCTCTTCGACGACCAACGACTGATGAGCGCACGTAAAGTTAGTTAAGACGGTTATTGTCACTTTCGGTTATTTAACTTGATGCAACGGAGTAAAACTGCGGAGAACTGACACGTCTAATAAGAACTCATATAATTGCCACAAGATGAGCCTTTCAAGTAGTAGATTTCGTGAGTTATACTCTAGGCCAAATGGTTCTCTCAGTTGCACGGAAGCTCTCCGTCGACCAACGCCTGCTAAGCGCACCTAATATTTAAAAGGCGAGTTCTTGAACGCAAGATGTCAAGAGGTCAAACCCGTTCCCATTTGAGCTTGTCAGCTAATAGGCTTTGCAGTAACCTCGATTCCGCTTGACCAGCCACCCAAACTAGTCTGTCCTTGACTAGCTATGAACGCGCAGTTAGCGATTTTAGCGATTTCAGCCGCACCGCTGTTGGAATGAAAGCTTACCTTCCTGAAAAAGGCTACCTTAATAGCCACTTCGGCCTAAACAGAGTTCCGGTAGCTAAAATGTAAGCTTGACGAAAAGCTCCTTACAGAAAATTACCTCTACTTCCTTTCTAGCCGCGACCCATCAGTGAAAAAGCTTACTGCACTTCTCTAGCGACTTTTATCGGTCCATATATCTTTTGCCGAAATGTGAGCAGAGCGTTTGATGTCAGTTCGACAACCAAATTACCAAAGAAGGGGATAGAGATAGAAGTAGTAAAGGAATGGAGGTAGGTTTAGATACGAGTATATTGTTGAGATTTTAAATAAGACAAGTGATTGAGATACAGATAGGAACCATTGAATGGGCCCCATCGCTGAACAGAATTTGGCTCAAAAACAAAAAAGAGCTCACAGAGCGACATAGCTTTGCTTGAGAAGTTCAAGCTCTTCAGTTTTGGACAAGCTGTATTTTGTACGTTTTCAAGTTAAGGTACCGACGTAAAATGCGCCAAATCGTTCCATATGCCAGTCCGAGTTGCAGTGATTTCGAGGAATCGACCCTCCTCGGTCTATGCGGACAGCAGCTAAGGCTGCTATCATTTCTTCACTGCGTGCTGGTTGTGGTCTTTTCGGTCAAATATTATCCAATAATTAATGCTGGGCCTCAAGATGGGTGATGGTGTTGCGAATAGTACCCTCAATGGTTTTTTATGTTAAAATACAAAAGTTAGACTTCAGATTTTCGTCGATCCACTAATTACCGGAAAAACATTGTTCTAAGTCCGGTCTTTATCACAGTAATTCGAAGGATTGAGCTTGGAACCACCAGGGTACGGTATTTATGAATTTATGAGGTTTTATTTCTTGGGATGAAAAAAGGTGAGGTGACAAAAATCCACCTTATGGACCACCCTTCAAATAGGTCGACCTCTCTAGAAACATTGCAGCACTTGTATTTTGTTATGCTTCGTTCTTACTAGTATTTATTTATTTAAGTGTGTCGACATAAATTTTCATTCATGTTTTACACTCGTACCTCAGTGTGGTCGTTATTTTCTATTTTGTTCATAATTCTTGCTTTTCCCGACATTTCTTTTGCTTTGTTATTATTGTGTTATTATTTTTGTTGTGATTGCGTTGGTTTGTTTATATTGCAAGCTTCTCACCTTTCGCTTTCAACGGACCGCCCGAAGGCAATCAAGCAAGCGACGGTGCTAATAGTGTGGTCCAATGTCATTTCCATGTCTGCTTCTTCTTATTCTTCAGCATCGGCATTGCTTTGTGATGTTGCGCCAGGCATCAATTTGGAATTTTCTCCCATCAACAGCGCCATGATTATTGTTATTCCTGTTTAGATTGTTTTGATGAGCGCTGTTGTTGTAAGTCTTCTTAGACGCATTGCGTGCATACTTAGCATTCCGACTGCGGTTTACAGATTTTTCCTTTACAATGGGTTTTTGTATTTTCGTTTCACCTACTTTATATATTCTTAAGTATATTATATACATATGTATATATGTACTTCTGTGGTTATTTTAAGTTATTAATTGCGGTTACTGCTTTTGTTTTTGTGGCTGGCTTAGTATATGAGGCAGTGTTCTCAGGCTATGCCAACGTGATTCATGAGTAGATATAATATAGCGATGTTTCTCTCGAGGAAAATTTGTTCATCTTGTAACTTTTGTGTCGAAAACAAATTGTTTAGTTGAAGTTCATCGCAAGACCACACACATAGCTTTGACAGTAGAAAGATACAAAAGTTGTGCAATTTATATTAGTGCTGAAAGACAAGGCGTCATGGGAAATTACTTAATCAGGGTGACTGACTTTTTTCTTAGATTTGAAAAAGACAAAAGTCTAAAATAACGGGTGGGCCATCTAACGTTTTAAATTTGAATTATCTATATTTCGACATTGGAAACGTCAAATACCATTCGGAAAGTGACAGATATTCAGTAAAAAAGTCTAAAATTTACGAAATGGGTCGTTAAAACTGGGAAATATTGAAAAAAAACCGAGAATGGTCAATTTTGCCGAAAAATCATCTTTTCGTACGAGACACATTTCCCCCTCGATAGTTACGTTAACAAGCAGAATTGTCGCATTTGGGGCACAGGACGGCGCTACGTGCCATACAGCAAACGCTACACTCAATCCCTTGCGCCCTATCTTCGAAAATCGCATAATCAATAAAAGAGGTGATGTGAATTGGCCTCCCAGAAGCTGCGATTTAACTCCGTTGGACTATTTTCTGTGGGGAGCTGTTAAAGATAAATGTTACGCCAACCATCCAGATACAATTCAAGATCTAAAGTACGAGATTCAGTAAGCCATAAGGCCTGAAGCCATCGAGAAAGTACTCCAAAATTGGGTGGATCGGATAAGCTACTGTAAACTCAGCCGTGGTGGTCATTTGTCCGAAATTGTTTTCCACAAATAAATTTCATAAAACAACCTTTTAAATAAATGTTAGACCTTTGAAAAATATCAAGCCGTTTCTTTATTGACTTTTTAAATTTAAAATTTTATATGGCCCACCCTTTAGAAGTATTTTATTCTTTTCATCGATTATGTTTTAGCGAGTCTATAGTAAAATCTCGTTATATCCTTATATCAGTTGAGGTTGGGTCTGCCAGGATATTACTCATAGATATTGGTGATAGTAAATATAGGATAGGTGATACAGGAAGTGGAAAAGATGAAGAGAAACATTGAAAATGAAAATGGTAGAAGAGTACCGCTCAAGGAAGCGACTACCTTCATTTGCTACTTTTCTACTGTCAGTGATTATTTATACATTAACCAAAGGTTCAAGAATCAAATTTGCCCCAAAAACATTTTTTTCAACAGATCTCAGCTCCGTATAATAGGGCGCTAATTGTCTTCGACATTAGGAGCTTTCTCTTTTCGTGGCTGGGTCCTCCTATGCACTGCTCTGTTAGGAGGGTATTTTCGCTACCTTTCTTGTGGCTTGCTAGGTTTGTGCGGGTCCAGTCTTATGACTAGAGAGTTTTCTGTTTTTTGTTTCCTAACCAATCAAGTGCGATTCGTCTGACATTTCGAGTTTAGTATAGCGTCGTAGCTGATGCTGCAAAAGTCTGGGCCTATAATGGATCATTGTACTGCTCCTGACGTGACTGCTATCTGTCGTAATCCCTCTCGAGCTTGATACAGCAGTTTTCAAATCCATTTCAATGTTCAAGAAGTATAAGCATATGGTTCCTCTGAACGTTCGAAATTTCGAATAATTTTCGGGTGTGCTATTGCGATGGCAGTTCGAGGTTATATGTAATATCTGGTCTATTCCAGCTATTTACTTATATCAATTAAACCTTAAAATAAAGACGTTAGTGGTTAGTGGAAGACTGTAAAGCCGATCATCTTGCCAGAAAGAGCACACTTACCCAAATCAGAACAGGGGGGTGAGATATATGTCGATCGTATTCAATCCGGTGGTCAATGTTTACAGTGTTCCCATGGTCCTTTTTCTCTCTGACACTGGATCTATGGGCTTTGTGCGAGCTCAGTAATCGTTGGTCTGAAACGAGTTCGTTTCGAAATATTTTTGGCGCAAAGTGGAACTTCAAAGATCTATTGAATTACTTGTTTTTAACTAGGTACGTGTATCCGCAATAATAGCAGTTATAACTGGGACTGTCCTATAGACACTAATGATGTTGAAGATTTTGACAGCTTTTCGAATTTGCATGAAGGAAGATGAGGTGTCAACAATGAATTTTTGATTAGCTGAAAGCGCTTCATCGGGATTCGGCAGTCTCCTCGATTAATACCTGGGAGCTCTAAACAGCACAGACAGGCGGCTCTTGTTGTCTAGGTGGAATTTAGCTAAATCCAAGGATAAAAAAGATTATAGGAACGTTTCTGAGAGACAATATCGAAAAACTTCTTTGCTTTTTCGATATATAATTAAGTACAGAGAAAGTAATTTTTGCGTAAAAGTTCTAACTCAGCTAAAATGTTTTTCACTGAACATAAAAGAATTCCCATCAAAGTCAAGCATAAAATTTTTCAGATTCACTAAAGTTATCAACTTTATTTTTCAGAGCAGCCATGACACAGCCTCACTATTTCTTAAAAGAAATACTCTTGTTATAAACTCCAAGAACTTTCTCAAACGACTTCATTCTTCAGCTGATCAAACCAAACCACGTCTTCAATCCGGCGGTCAATGTTTACAGTGTTCGAATTAATTTGCACTCAATCGACTGATCTTCGGCGACAATTTGTCATACTTTTTAACGGACGTCAGCACAACGCAGCAAAAAGCCACAACAACCACATTAACGTTGCACTTCCTGCGCGTACTTGCAACAACAAATTGTTGCCACTTTGTCGGCAAAAATACAACGCGTATTGCTGTTCTTTACCGCAGCTGTAGGGTAAGTATGTGTCTGCACAGATGTTGCATCCTCTGCAGAAAAGATGCCAATATTGGAAATTCTTTGCACACAAAACCACAAGCAGATAGCAATGACAAGAATGACAAGAAATTACCGACAAATGAGTTCAATAAAAGCGATTTGCTGCGGATCGACACAACGGTACAGTGAAGCTGAGGGAATAGACGAACTGCAATGCATTTGGATGACAAAAGTGAACTGTATGATTGCTTAGTGTGACTGAGGAAAAGTTGGATGATACTTTCGGATAGTGCTCTTTAAAAAAATCTTATAAAGGGTACAACATTATTGTGATGGGCCTCCAGATCTCATATTTTTTAATCAAATCAAAAAACCTTGTATTATCCCTTATGGTGACTAACTACGAGTATGGTGATTTCGGTGATATTTTCAGAAAATCCATTTGTAAACATTTCCTAAGGGGAGAACCTTTACTTTATAGAGAATCACACCAAGACTTTTATCGATCATCTTTATCGAGTAGTTCTAGATTGATTTTTTAACCATTGACATGGCGTTTTCCTAACTGAAACTTAATCTCACCTTCTGTTGATAAAGAATTCGGCAATGAGCAGCATCAAATATGGAATGAAGAAATGGTTCTTATTTCTCATCTCACTGGCATAAGAATCCTTTGCACATTTTCTATTCATGTAAGCCCGTTTTTTTCATGGAGTTTATAACAACACGTACCATACAGAAAGAGTAGAGAGAATACTTTGGAAACACCGATGGAAAATCAAAGCGGAACAATAATCAGAACACTATTCAAAATCTATGAAAGGTTCAGAACAAAAAGATAATATTATATTGACTTTAGAAAAGATTGTATAGAGTTTCAAAAAAGGAAGATAGAACATGAGTAAGGTCAGATTAGATTTGAATAGATGTCTGATTCCCTCACATAGCGGGGGCTTCCACTTATACTATTATGTACAGTCCTTAATGAGGTCAGATGAAAAATTCCTATAATTTCAAAGTAGCTATCGGTAAAGCGTCCTGACCCATCCAATCTGTTTGGATGCTTTATTTCTACATTCGCTATTTCAGCTAGAAGTCAAAAAGCGACGTTTTTGCGTTGATCTGTCAAAAGCGGCGCATTCGAGGTGGAAGCATTGTGATGACTCCATCTCATCCTTTATCAAATAGCTGATGACTATGGTAACCAGTGAAATGTTCAATCTTACTGTATGAATCCCGGTCGGACAGTGTTCAGTAAGGAGTCTTCCAGCCATTGAAGTATGGAAAGTCCGCTGAGAGTGACGAGTTCGCTAAACCTTTTACGAGTTACGCTAAGTCAGAAAGACGTTGCCGCTTCACAACTGTTAGTAGTTGATTAACGCTTGTTGAGAGTGGGCCTGAGCTCCCATGAGCTCCCATACCACAGTACCTGTCCTAACAAGTTCACTAGCCTTGCAGTTTCCTGACTTACCGCTGTGTACTTTCACCCACTTTACAGAGAAGGTGATACGAGGGGTAGTACAGCAAAAGAAAGATAGTTAAACAGCTGAGGGAAAAATGTGGAAAACCTAACATTTAACCACGATAATGTATTCTGGAGGAGGATGGAGCTATGTGTAGATGTTCACGCAAGTGAAGCCAACCCTCTGAGCGCCATTCCCCTGGAAGTAGCCAGAAACGATTATTTTACATTTGATTCAAGCAGCTCACGACTTCAGGTCTTAGAACAAGTATTCTCTAGGTAGCCAAAAAACATCCGTTTGAAGGCAAGCTAAAGTGAGAAGGCGAACATTCCCACCCCAGGATTGTACGATAGGTTTGGGTCACACCAAATAAAAAACATTACCAGTAAAAAGAAGAAAACAGTCTCTCAAAAAGAACGACCGGCGCTGTCGTAAACTCATATAAAACCACGTCAGCGGTGTCTATGTAAATAAAGATGAAGAAAAAGATGTACTATATCTTGGAAATGGTCTGTATAGTAGGGACTATTTTCGGGAAAAGGAAGAAGAAGTGCATTGTTGATAATCTCTCCGGCATTTTTAAGGAACAGTATTGTTCCAAACTTAAATAAGATGTTTCTAATGTTTCTTCCTGAAGTTATATACTCAGAGGCTTCACTGTTACTCCAACAATAAACTACTTCCCGATTTTAATCTAAGTAGGTATCTGAACAACTTTTTTTTCTTTTTTACACCGGTGAAAGGCTGACTGCTTGCTTAGCAACTTAAATGCAAGAAAGAAGAAAGAAAGGCTCGCGAATTCCAACTCAATTGGAAATAATGTTGTGCTTCTTTGTGGCAAGCAACGCGCCAGCCCTCGACAGTTTTATATGCCTTTGGCAAATTAATCGCCCAACCCGCAAGGGAATTGTTGCCAATAATGAGTGGCAAGCGAGCGAGAGATCGATCGCGTGAAACTCAAATATGACAAGCTTGGTGTGCAAGAACATAATGGCAAGACAGCTATTAAATGTGAATTTTCGTACAAAATCGCATTAAGCTTCATTAATAACACATTAGCAGCGACCAGGAAATTAAATATTTACCCAAGCGTTTGATGATCGAGCCGAAATGAGGTGTTGGTTCTGAGCTTAGAAGCGTTTAATTAACACTAAAACGCTTAGCCTAGAAAACTTCATTACACTTCAGACTGCTTTGCGAAACTTATTTACGCAAAAGTGGCTTTCAGGTCAAGCAGAAGCAAAAAATTAGGTAGATATGTATGTACATACATATATAGTATGAGTATTCTATATATAAATATACCTGTAAAAGTATACTAAATTACTTTGATTCGCTTTCAAGCCATAAAACCCCGACGGCAAGTGATAAACTTAGAGTCTGCGTGGTGTTGGAGCGATTTAATGCCAACAATTGAGTCTTAAAGATCGCTGATCGCTAAAGTGAGTTGTAAATGAAGACTTAGACGCTGAAAGTGGAGATACGAAAAGAAAACGAAAACTATGTGGAAAAAAAAAATAAAGTTATAGAAAAAGCTTAGTTTATGGATTTTTAAAGGCTGGCTGACTAGCGTGAACTAAGCCAGTCTTCGAGCAAAGTAAGTTTTATAGTCAAGCAAGTACTAAACTAAAACCAATACATGGTACATAGAAGGTAACTGAGACACTCGTTTTTTTTTAGTTGAAGCAAACATTCTAATGACTCTGAAACCTTGGCAGCAAGATCTTTCAGAAACATACCTGCAAGAACCCAGTCTAAAGTTTGATCTAAGAAAAGGAAAAACAATTCTTTCTCAAACTTTTTCATGTATATTTCGGAAATGTGGCGGGGTGAACTTAGAACAAAACCGAAGGAGCAGTAAGTCGCAATGAGACTCTTCTATTTATTCTGGTCTAGAACTGATCTCTCTATGACTCCAATTTTTTTGGACCTTAGATATTTGGATTTATAAATTTATTTTCACCTGTGAATAAGGTGGGCTTTTCCGTCAGCATCCTAGTGGATTCCGGACGATTGCGTTCCGGGTAATGGCGTTTGAATCTCGTTTTAGAACATAACCGATTCAGCCCCATTTTATTTTGAGAAATTCCGCCTACAGGGATGTTTGGATTATGCGTGACCGTAAGTCCGTGTTTAGTTTTCATTGGGGACGTTTTTTTCAAACAGATGTTCGTGGCTACCCAGAGGATACTGTGGTCCACTCCCAAGTGAATGGAGATCAGAGAACTTTCCTCACTTGCGTAAGCTTCTTCACATAACTCCATCCTCACAAGCGCTTTTTATGGCAGTAAAGAAGAAGAAGAAGATAAGTCCGTGTTGGGTACGCCGGAAACTTCCTTAATCTTCTTTGTACGATTGATGATTTCTTTCTTTCTTCATCCAGATATAGTATTGTCAAGTAGCAAAAGGATTTCACATTTTCGAGTTGTATATGTGTATACAGAAAACTCGAATCTAATCTAGTCAAATAGTATTACAGGGTAGTCTTCGTTGGACTCAGTTATGGTTCCTGATATCCTGAACTCTGTTGTCAAAGTCATTATTCCTGTCAAAGCCTTGGTCGTCAGAATGTTAGATTTTTTTTTTGTGTAACCCTTAGGCGTAGATAAGGCAATATATACAGAATTTGTCTGGGAAGTAATAGGACTAATTTTGTTCCGCCGTGTGCGGACCGATTGGATTCGGCAGAGGACGTTCCTAGCTATCCGGCATCCCAACGCTTCTGTAGCCACCCTGCAGCCCAGGTGTGGCCCCGGACTTTTTTGTTTCCTTGCCTGAAAAGTCCGATGATAGGGGATCCAAGCAGCGTGCAGCTCGGCTCTCAAGGCTATTCCGAAGAATACTCTCCGTAACGCCTTCAATACTTGAAAATCGCGCTGCCAGCGCTGCATCGAAGCAGAAGTAGCCTATTTTGAATGTTTTTAAATAACTGTAGCGTTTGGTTCAATACATTTTTTTAAATCGACTCAGTCCTATTACTTCACGGACAAACCCTGTATCTTCGACCTCGCTTGGGCATCGGAGGGGTACCGTTCGTGATCGGCTATTCGATTACCGCCCATTGACCATTCAGTTATCGGCCCGGGTGCCTCCACACCTTGGCTTAGGATGATGTTAGTACGAGTATTCTCACACTGCCACAATAAGAATTGGCGTAAACCCAAGAGATTCATTCTTCCATATACCAATTGTGGGAATTATGAGGCATCCGTCCTAGTTCGTAGTAGTAATATACGTTCCCATTTGGGTTAGGAAGGGGTTCAAAATTATATTGAAGGATTTTGGCTCATAGTCAGTTTTAGAAGTCTCCATACAAGCTAGATCTGATGACTTTGTCGGATGGGTGCCTAAAGATCATCAATAGAATAAAACCTCATTAGTCTAAAAGCACTCAGACAACATCAATAGCAGGCTTAGGTAAGATTTATGACTAAGCACGGCATTTGAAGCCACAACATACGCCCACTCGTGTAAAGCGGATACGACTACTCCATCCAATCTTGTTAGACACTTGCTTTAAATGGTAAATAATGAATCTTCAAAACAAGAGCGATCAATTCAGCGTTGCATTTAATGAGCGTGTGCTTGAGACAATGAAGGCAGCGTTTGAAACTGAAAGGAAGAGTAAACTAACCAGTAAATAGTGCGGAGTTGAGATTACTAAGCACAAGGAAATAAGAAAAAGAACACCAAACATGAAAAAATAAATTCCGAAGGGGTTCACGCATCGCGAAAGAAATCGAACACCAGCAACAAACAAAAAACGACGAGGAAACGCGTAAATTGGTTGATGGAGGCATCAAAATGCTAGTAGCTGGTAAATAGCTCGTAATGACGCAGATAAGCAGATACCCGCTTGATGGAGTAATAAATAGTTAGGTAGCAGTAGCAGCCGCGAAACTGCCGGCGAATGCGTGCGCAACTCCACCGTGGCGGGATGGATCGCGCGAGTCGCAACGCTGGCGAGCAAGAACGGAAATCGGTTGTTTAAGCGAATGCAATAAAATTGTATTGCTACGCGTTGCGCACAGTAGTCCAATGCAGGCGTACACTAATAGAAGGTATGCCAACAACGCAAACAACAATAACACAATCCAACAATTGGTCGCTGGTAACACCGAGTTCCTCGCGTTCTTAATGCGTTAAAGCAAGATTAATGGCCGTTTGATATGCAAGTGTGTGTGTCAGTATTTGTTTTTATTGTTGCTGTTGTTTATGCGCGCTGTCGGCATCTTTGGCAACGTTGAAGTGAGTTACGAGTTCACACCACACAAACTGGCCGCTGGTTGAAGTAGCTTTAGGTAGTGATGTGGTTGCAGATTTGTGTTTCTTGATCTTGTTCGCCTCACCACTACGTACATTAGGTATATATACATACATCTATACATATAGTATGTGTATATGTATATATACATATGTATATAGGTTTACGTGTCTGTGGGTTGAGCTCGCGGGTGTTGCGCTTAATTAACATGTCAAGTTTGGGGTTAGTGGGATTTGCTGCTGATTTTAATGGAGATCATGGAGCACACACATAAGAAAATTAAATACAGAATAATTTATTGCTGACATGATTTTTCGTATAGAAATAGTATATTATAGTTATAATTGTAAAAAAGTTTAAATAACACCTGATCAAATTTGAACCGGACTGACAAAAAAAAAAAACAACATTTTTATGATTTCAATACACATTTTTATTACCGCCTTCAAACAGGCTCTTGAGCGAATAAGAGCTTAAGCCAATTTTCCATGCTATAAACATTGACTTTGAAATGCTTTTGAGCCTTTTTCATAAACCCATCTCTCGTCACCAGTATTGAAGCATGTGTTGAATGTAGGGTGCTCAGCAATGTTGTCAAGCATCTCTTTAGTGACCTTTACTCAACATCCTTGCAATTGGTGTCTCGAATTCGCCATATCGATTCAGCTCCATTAGTAAGAGTCTAGCAATGACACGCTTCATACCCAAAAAATCAACCATAAAATTAACTGAAACATTAACCAAACTCAGTTGCAATGTTGAAAGCCTTTCCTATCTCTCTGAAGCCAAGACAACGCTCTTTAAGCACAGTTGCTTTAACTTTTTCGATGTTATTGTCATCAACAGAGGTGGATGAACGAGTTGAATGCTTTATGGCAATGAAATACTTGTGATCATAATAAAGTAGACCACCCGAAACACTTCTGCAATAGTTTGAACAATTACATAGTCTTGATTTCATTGGAAACACGAAATTCAAGCAAACTCGTTATTGAATTTTTTTTCGTGGTAAAAATCGCAAGCAAACTGTTTGTGTTGTAAACAAGCAGCTAATTGATATATGAAGATCAAACCTCAGACGAACATAATAAAGCTATAACAATCTAAGAAAAAAATGTTAATCGATGGGGTTTATATGGACCAGTCCGGGTCATCAGATTGATCAGATGGTATTTCAAAAGTAAGTTGAATGCATCGAGGTCTCAATTGAATGTGTTTGTTACATCCAGTCCGGGTCAAATTTGATCAGCTGAACTTTAAGACAGCTGAAAGCACAGAGATCTCAATTAAATGTATTTGTAACTTCCTGTTGAAATCTGGTTTTAGGGAACAGTTATATTTACAGTGCTGTCGTGGTTGTCTAGAATAACTATATAAGACTAAACAATCAGGCGAAGCATTCTAAGCTCACTTTTAACCAAAATGTGAGCGAACCTTTGGATCGTTTCATAATATTTATAGTATTGCATATGCAGTGGAACAAGGAAAACCAATGAACGCTTAAATGTATCTCCTCTATAACAAGATCATTGAGACTATTGAAGGCGAGCGGGCAGAGTTTGAATTCCGAGTAGATTTGTAAAGCTTTAAGGAGTTGTATGCACTTCTTAAACCACCTTGTTGACAGAAGTCAAAATTTTGCCTAATTTTTCTATCATTACTTACATTATAGATATAATAGTGAGCAGAGAAGTCTTACTCTCTGCCAGACACCTTTTTACTGAGATCCTACACGAGGTCGGCTATATGGTACTTAAAATTAATTATAGAATATTAATATAGAGTGAATTCTGTGAATGGACAGCTTTTATTCGCAAATTAAAAATATGTCTCTTCAAAAAAATGCTTTTATTGACAAATTAGAAAATATGTCTCTTAAAAAAAAAATGCATTAAAAAATATATTTTCTGGCTGCCAAGTGGATGTGGCCGCTTAAGAGTTGTCATCAAGAGTAATCAATGGGAGATGTATGATAAGTATGTCAATATACATATGCATATGTACCCACGTTCGAACCAGTTTAACTGAACTTAGTTGTTGTTGTTGTTGTTGTAACGACAGAATTTGCCGATTTGACAGTCCTTGACCGGAAAAAGTATGGATCCGTTGCCGCTGCGTCATTGGAACGGAACTGAAGACTGTCTATATCGCTGCTTGGTCTCATATATGAATATATCCCCTCAAGGACTGTTTGACACCAACACTTTCCTAAACTATTTCAGGATTGTTTAATGCTGCTACTCCGATAACAATACACGTGTAAGGCAGAACTTATTTGAGAATCAATTGCATAAAACAATATTAAAATCAAGGTGGTTCGTAGACCTGCGAAAAACATTGACATCCTTGGGAATTGTTAGAACAGTACAGGACAGGACTTTATCAAGTTTACCAAAAAACCGCTTATTCTAAAACAATTTAACTCACTTTGGACTTATACGACCAGAGGTCTAAGTTCTTTCGATTAATCCAGCTTAATTAGGTGTCAAATAGCAATGTTTGAACATTTCAAGATATTTCGATATCCACATCGGATATAACAGAAATAATGCACATAAGAGAAATAATGAGTTAAAAGGAAAGAGAGCGAAAAAGGAATAATAGACAAAAGAAAAGGAAAATGAGAAAAGATCTACGAACAATAAGCTCACCATGAACCAAAATAAGAACGAGATTTTATTCACTAGTATATAGAAGATCCCGGTGGCACCACTGCCACAAATGGAAGACATCCGTCTGCAACCAGCTGATACAGTGATATAACTAGAGCTCATCCTGGATAGGAAGCTTTCATGGAAGCCGAATATCCAAGAGAGAATTAAAAATGCATCAATTGCCTTGGAGTGCTGTAGAAGAGCCATTGGCGAACGGTTGGGTCTGTCACCGAAAGCTCTGGCTCTACGATACCATAAGCAAGCCCATTAGGTTCTATGGAGTCTTTATGTGGTGGAGGGCTTTAGAATAGAACATACTTGCAAAGAAACTTGAGAGCGTTTAAGAGGCGTCGTTCATCAGCATATATGGTGCACTAAGATCCACTCCAACCATGATGCTTAATGCCATCTTGCCACCAGACGCCAACTGCAGAAGCTGTATGGACTGAGCCTTACTTGTAAAACTGATATTGTATGACTCAAATTCATTCAGCCGCAATTCCAACTATCGAATCATACACCAATAGGTCGATATGTCACCAATTATTTTCCATTTTCACCTGTCAACCAAATCCGGTGCAGATGACCCCAAAAACTCTGCCGACAACCAATCATAGATTTAAAAATAATTTTTTAATTGACTAAAAGAGAGAAAAATTTTCAAACAACCGAATATTTGACCGACACGCACACATACACACATGCATATACACATACAAAGACAGCAACTAAGCGCGACTAACTAACTAAACAACCTGCCGCAACTTCCTGTCAGACTCGGGGGGACTAAAAATTACCGCATGCACGGCGCATGACAACTTTTACCACTCAAGCATGCAGACCACAACAACTACAACAAATACATCATTAACGGTGCACATTAGAATTAGTGTGACATGAAATGAAAAGTGGGGGAAAATGCGGCTTGCAAGCGAGTGCAGGCAGCATAAAAGCGAGTGGAGGCAAAAACAAAGGCAGCCGGAAGTTTATTATCAACTGGAGTTGGGGTAAACACACACACACAGCCATACATGTGTATGTAGCATGGTAGCTGCAGCATCATTAATGTGCTGCCGTGCACGGAGCCGAACAAAGGCAAATCAAACGTGAGTGCTGGCGCATCAATTGAGTGGCAGCTGCGCATGCGCACGCACAAGCACACACGCTGCCAGCGAGACACGGGCGCGGCGGCAGAAGCAGCATAATTTTTAATGAGTTGAGTTGTTGGTGGCAACAAAAAGGGCTGCGCCGGTGAAGCCCTTGATGACGCTGTGCGACATGCATGTCGTTGATTCTTTTACAAAAACAAATTTTTGTTGTTTTTATTCTTTTTGTTTTTGCATATTATGCAACTGTGTATGTGTGTGTAAATCCGGAAGCGCGTCATTTGGAAATCTAGTACAAATTAAAGTTAATATTCTGCAGTGCTGCCAGCGCGCGCTGACAGCCGGGAGCCGCTAGCTGGCTTGGGGCACCGAAAGCTGTACAAAATGCAGCGGCGGTCACACACAGATTTACATTTTTATGCAAATCGAGTACAAAATCATGTATATTATATATATGTATATACATAACATAGCACCTACGGAAGTGGCAACTCTGCATAGTGCCTTTTGGCGCCTGCGTCGCTTGGTCAGCGCCTAACTAGCGCTCGAGTGTGAAATTAAATATTCAAACATGTCGAAATATTTAGTTGCATATTTATTTATGAATAGCTAATAACTACAAAAACAAATGTAATATTTATTTGTCCGCACACACACACACACACTGAAACGCTCACACAGCGTTGCATTTGTAATTGAAACCGAAATTTCCGCAGCGCGCTTTCATTGTTCTCACACACGATTATTTATTTATGCGCTTATTTTCCGTTAGTTGTTTTTGTGGTTGTCCGCGCACAACTTTGGGTTTCACATGCAATTTTAAGTTATTTTCACAGCAAATCAGCAACAAAAACAAAACATTTTTTCATTAAAATTTAGTTTACGCGCTGGAAATAATAAAACCATGCAATTATAGAAATAATTATGGTCGGATTTTTTTGAGAATTGTTAGTTGACCAAAGGTGTGTGGAGCGAGAAGTGGAAGCCGTTTGCATGCAGAGAATTAGAAAAAAATGACAATTTTAGTAAAAAAATATGTTAAAATAAGGTTAGAAAAGATAAACAGAAGGAAGATGCATTTAGTTCTTTGAAGAAAAATTATACAGTCTGTCAAGTAAGAGCGTGGTCGACTTTACCGACAGTTAATGAAAGAATTCGCTCTAATTCCTTCGCTATCCGATTAAAGGAAGCTTTGTCCTTGTTGCATTGTCAACAAAGGTTCAGTTGTCGTTGATTTTTTTGAAAGAGAATCACGTTAAACGCCATGAGTGCTAAGTACGCGTCGCGGTACGAGGCCATGTTCCTTTGTGTCCACCCGAAAGTTGCCAAAATGTCGCAATCAGCGGCTGCTAAATATTTGAAAAAGTCGAAGGCATCTGTACAGAAGTGGATACAGCGATATAAAGTGGCTAAAAATGTCGATGATTTACCAGAACGTGGTTCGATAGGAAAAGTGAACAAAAAAGTTGAAGAAAAATAGTGAATCTGTTTTCGCGGAATCCTGCTTTAACACTGCGGCAAGGACAAGCAAAATTAATGGCAAAAGGTTTAGATATGTATATTCTACGAAACTATCCGAACTCTTCTTCATACTCATGATCTGAAATGGCGCAACACAATGAAGAAGCCTCCTCTGTTGACTGAAAGACTTGTCACAAACTCAATCTCCGTGGAAAACATAATCTGGCATCGTTACATTGGATTGGCCGTCACAGTCGCCCGAAGCAAAACCCATTGAAAATATGTGGGCATATATTAAACAGAAGTTTCGTGGAAGGCGCACATACACTTTGAAGCAGTTATTTTATGAAATTTGTTGGATCTGGAGATCCTTGTCGCTAGGATACGCCGTCAAATTAGTTAGAAAGCATGACTCGGAGATGACAGACAATTACTGAGGCCCGTTGGTGACTGGACACATTATAGACCAAATTGCATCATTGTTTGTAAGGGGGTATTCTGGTCTAGAAATTTAAGAAAAGCGAAATTTTTTTATATTTTCAAAGTTTAACCATTTAGGAATATGTGTACAAGAGGATTTTTCAAAATTCAAACTATTTTCGGAGATATAGGCATTTTTCTGACCCGGCATCCAAACTGGTTCGGCCGGATCTAATCGAACAAAAGACATTAGGGAAACCTTAAACGCGTTTTTCTCAAAACTGACTTTTTCGGAACGATGCCCACGATTTCTCAGGTTCTACTGGACCGATTGACTTGAAATTTTTATAGAGTTTTCTTTATAGGCTTGTCTACGGTGGGAACTAGCCGCATCACCAAATTTTTACTTTTATTATTTTTAAAAAATTCAAAATATCCAGAAAAAGTGATCCCAAAAAACTTTTTTTTAGGCAGTCTTTTCCGTAGTTCGGGCCATTGCGACATTATTCTAAATTAATAATCTTTTTTTTTTGATTTCAGATAACTAGGTTGGTTGAAATCATGAGTATGGTCACGTGGAAATTTTTAGAGACCCCCACCTCGTCAGCTCATAATTTTTGAAATTTTTTACTTTTTTTAGTTTTTAATTTTTTTCTGTACTCTTCTAAAATTAACATATAACTAATAAAAAAATGGATAGTTAAAATATGAATTGCCTTTTTTTACGACACTTTAAAAATTACCTGAAATTCATGCTTCTAGACCAGAATACCCCCTAATGTGTACAATGTATGTATGTATAGTATATATAAATATGAAAGTTTCATAAAATCATTTTTTTTTTTTTATAAATTAACACGACCACGCTCTTACTTGACAGACTGTTAGTTTGTACCTTTTGGATAAGGTTTCTCTTACTTTAAAGGTTATATACATTTTTTTTCGGTAGTGGAATGCACTTGGACATAATCGAAAACATAAATCGAAAATATTCTATGAAAACTTCTAATTTATCCGGCTTATAATTTGAGAGTTATGATCGTGAATGTTAGAATTTCTTTACATAGTGTCATCTGCTCCTAAAGCCTACAAGAGTTGGCGATAGGCAAGTACTGGGGTCTAAACATTCGGTACTTAAGTTCTTGAACAGTTTGACATAACTCGTGCAAAGTTGTATCCCGTTATATTAATTGCTTATTTATTTGTACACTGGAAAGTGAAATAATCAAATGGAATTTAAAATTGTGTTTCCCATTTAATACAGTCCTGGCTGTAGTCCGGCATAAAAATGCCACGCACAAAATTCGGTTGGATTCGTTCGAGCCGGTAATATGTGATTTCACCAAAAAGTGAACGTTGTCACGCCTTTTGCTCAACTTTTACACCCGCTCCCATACAGCCATTCTATAACCAACTTCGAAGTAAAAGCTCATTAGCTCTGAGATATTTAGATGTTGATTTAGCGCGCTTTTAGTGGTTTTTAACTGTACTCAGTGATGGTAAGGGTTCTTAAAGGATTTGACTTGAGGCTATAAGGGACTGGGCCAAGCCCACATTTTCAAAATTTTTGCCCGCTGATGCCGCTTGTTAATGCAATACCCTGTGTGTCACATAACTCCAGAAAAGAGTTGAGTCAGAAATAGATTTTTGGTAGACCAGTCAATGCCACCTTTCACTGAGATCAAATAATTTTGGTAAAGGGTATCATCGTCAAATCCTTGAATGTTCGCCAGCTCCTTTACAGTACTGTTCACCTAGTTTTAGGCTTAGCATATTTACCAAAACCTTTTTAACATTTAAACAATTTATTTCAATATTAAATTTCAAACATACTAAAATATAATTATTCTACTTTAAAACTCAGTTTTATTTTAACCCTAAAAAATGTACAAAATAAGTTAAACATATATGTAAATACATACCTTACAAAAGCTCACCAAACCTCAAAAACCATTTTTCTTTTCTTTGTGGCGGACTAGACGATGTAACTTTCATTCTAATCTGATCATACTATGGGATCTTTACACTGACTCTACGATCGAAATGAGATTGGTACTTCTATTGCTTAATTCCAAATTTGTTCTGAGATTTGGTGATAATTCCAATTTAAATAGATCTAATGAGGAATGTGCGACTGAATCACTGAATAACAGCGTCAGTCAGCTGTCGAACTGAACGAAAGAAACTAATCTAGAGAAATCAAAAACTAAACACTTTTTAACGACGTTCTCGTAATGGCTGTCGAAATTCCTCTATATCATCTGATAAAATTTGGCATGGACTGGTCTATTTATACTGCGCAGTCAAATAAAACCATTAAAAAAGATCTAGATTGGTGCAACCTTTCATTATGTTCAAGCGAAGTTTGTTCCTCCTATGACGAATAATGTGAAAACGACTCGAAAGTTTTGTCTGACAATCTTCAGCATGAAAGCATATAACAACGACTTTAACTTGAAATTTTGTGGTGTTTCCAGAAGAAACTATGCTTCGAAATATTTTAAATTATTTTAAAAGTGTTTCAGGGAGTCTACTTTATCACTAAGACAAGTATTTGAGTGAAGCAAAGCATATAATGAATTTAAAGCTTGTCTCCTGTGAGTTGTCCAACCACAATGATGAGGTGTGGGCATCAGAGAGTTGGCAGAAAATCTCAACAACTCTTATGGATCGACTCAATGCATTTTGGTTAGTTTTTTGGGTACGAAGCTTATTAATACCAAATTCGAACTAATAGGTCTAAATCTTTTGCAAAAACGAGACCGCGTAAAGGTCGGAAAGAGATGCTTACAACGTACATAGCTGAGAATCCTAAATTCATCAGATGCATCATTACTTGTAACTTACTTGTAGGTTTATGAGTAAGACGTCGGAACTGTTTAAGAACCTAGTGACTGGTACTCAAAAAATGAGCCGAAAGCAAAAAACTCAAAATTCGCTGAAGTCATTCTACTCTAGAAATTTGAAAAAATCGAAATTTTTTTTTTCATAATTCGATAGCTTATGGATTAGGATTTTTCAAAACTCAAATTATTTTCAAAATTATAGCCATTTTATTGACGTGGCAACTAAACCGGTTGAGCGAATATCATATAACGTAAAACTTTAAACGCGTTTTTTCTCGAGACTACTTTTTTTTACACGGTACCGGCATTATCTCAAGTTTTTTAAATTTTTGCTTTTAATATTTAAAAAAAAATTCAGGAATTTCCAAAAAAAGCGTAAAAAATGATTTTATTTTCAGGCAGTCGCCATTTTTCAAAAAAAAAAAAAATTTCGTGTTCCCTGAGAGGTAGGGACTATAACAGCATCCTTACTGATTAAGAATTTCTTTTGATTTTTTTTTCAGACCACCAGAAGAGTCATGATCAATGTCACCAGGATGCGCCAATTATTTAAATTTTTAATATTTTTTTGTAAATTTTTTTTCTGTATTCTTAAGACATTAATAAAAACACCATAAAAAATGGATAGTAAAAATATTTTTTGGTTTTTTTTAAATAAAATTCAAAAAACTGCCCAAAATTTTATTTCTAGACTAGAATACCCCCTTAAAGGCCGTCCCAGCGGAGGCTTATACTCATAACAAGTATAAGGAAAATTAGATTAAGTCTTGGCATGATTTTATGGGCGCAGAAGCTTAGATTGAATGCGATAATAAAGACTTCTATTAAAATACTTGAAGACCTGTTCTGTGTTCTGTAAGTCCGGGCCAATTTTGATCAGATGATCTACAACTCCCACATTACATCATTCTTACTGAAAAAAATATAAATATTTGACATCCGTTTATAAGAATCCAATTTGCATGCCTTCCATTTAGAAAATATGCAAATAATGAAATTTCCGCTTCAAATTAAGTCTTTGAAAAATGAACCGTGGAAAATTGCACTAAATCGTGTCACGGTTGCATATGCAATTCCAGCAACAACAATAGCAAAATCAGTCTTTTTACTACCCACCAACAAAGCAACGTTACAAATAAGGCAGTGACAACAATCGGAGACACAGATGCTAGTCGGTCAATATCAATTGGTCACGAGCGGCTACCAAAAAACTGGCGACGGTGTGGGTGAATAAAATAAAGATCAGTAAAAATACAAAATTAATAAGAAATTTCTTACCACGCATAAAATATTTAAATTTTTAAATGACAAAAAAAAGAAAAAGAAAATTTCAAACAAAAAATCTCGTACTGGCTGCAGGCAGCCTCAGCAGAATGAGCTTAGAATTATTTTATCAGCGCGTGCGCGCACGCTAAAAAGGCGTTTTCGCAGGTGGACAGACAATGCACCCGCCTCTTCACTTGGCTGCCAGTCGCACGCGTTCGCCGCGGTGACGGATTGTGTGGTCTGCGTGTCATTAGCGCGAAGGCGTTTCTTCGGCATACGCTTTAATTTCGAAAGACAACAGCAATAAAGGGGTAAATTATGCGCGGAATAAAACAATAATTATTATACTACCGTGTTGCATGCGCCACAGCGTGGTGTGAGAATGGTAGGAGAAGCGAGTGAAACAAATTTTGATTTGAAATGTAGACTAGTTGAAAATTAGGTGGGAACTTGTTGTGGGCTTGTTGGAAAGTAGTTGTGGACTAGGTGGAGAGTAGTTAGGACATTGTAGTAAACTAGTTGTGGACTAGTTGTGGTCTAGTTGGTAAAAAGTAGTTAGGAACTCGTAATGTACTAGTTGGGAACAAGTTATGGATTAGTTTGGAACTAGTTGTAGACTAGTTGAGAACTTGTTCGCCCCAGTTACAAAATAATTATGCGCTTGTTGGAAAGCAGTATGAACTAGTTGTAAACTAGTTAGGAACTAGTAGTGAACTAGTTGGAAAAAAGTTGGGAACTAGTTGAGAAGTATTAGGAAAGTAGTTAAAAAGTAGTTGGACAGTAGTTGGCAACTAGTTGGTAACTGGTTGGTAACTAGTTTCTAACCAAATATGTGTTGATGAACGAAGATAATACTAAATGAATAAATATTGAAAAATTTTGAGAATTCGTTCATAAATTCTCCACAGCATCCTTAAAGATTCGCTCTTTTTTCCTACAGGGCCGTCTATCAAGATATCGCCATTCATATTTATTACTACGCTTGTTGTTCTTGTAACGCGTTCAATTAAATGTGCGATTTTACGTGTGATTTCTTGTTTTTGTAACTTTTATTTCCACCTCACGCGCTTGGGAGATGCTTCTTTCAACACGCTATCAGCAATTACAATGGCATTTTTCATTAATTTCTTCAATAGGCGTGCATAATTTTGTTGAATTAGGAATTAATGTGTATATTATTGTTATTATGAATTACCGTGTCGATGTGTGAGCACAACAACTACGAAGGCGTACTCATTAAAGCGGCGAATAGCTATGATATAAATGCGAAATAACCAAATTGTTTCGCATAATTGTTTGAAGCGGATTTTTTTTTTGTTGTAATAAAAAAGGTTTAAATTGTTTCTTCTAAAAATAATTCGACCTTCCGGGGGGTAACTTCAAAATTATACGCTTTAATTCAGTAGTCAAACAGCAAAGAGAATCAAATTAGTCGGAATTGATTTGCTAAAACTCTACAGAGGCGATAGATTTATTAAACCAAAAATTAAGAAGAAATAGATATTTGAAAGAAAAACTATATATGTATATTTTTTCTTTAAAAAATTATTATTATTAAACTTCGATTTTAAAGTGACTTTAAAAATTTGGTACATATTTACAATTTTCAAAATACAAAAAATGTTAAGAAAATTCTTATTTTAAGTAAATTTTTTTATATACCCACTTTGTTAATTTTTTAAATAACGCAGATTTGAAGACTTCCATAATTTCTAAAACACTTTCAAACTTTCTCTAATTTTCAGAACATATACCTGGAACGAAAAAAAATGCGTTATATTGCATTATTATTAAAATATATTGCTTGCCAATTGAAAATTATAAAAAATCTACAATCCCGAAATTTCAGAATCCCGAAAATTTTCTGCAGACTTAAAAATATATGATAATATATACAAATCTAGCAGAAACGTAAAAAATCTACAATCCCGAAATTTCGGGAGCGGAATTTGAAAATCTCGGGATTGCGAAAATCTTCAGCAGACATAAAAATATATAGATAATATGATATGCAAATCTAGCAAAAAAATAAAAAAATCTACAATCCCGAATTTCGGGACCGGAATTTGCAAATCTCCTGATTGCGAAAATCTTCAGCAGACATAAAAATATATGATATGTCATCATTGTCATCTTATATGAGTGGTTAATTTACTAAAACATTACCCCCTTTTATTATCGATTTGTTTTTGCGCTGAACGCCTTCTTATTACCTTAGTTAACAGGTACATAGTGCTTGCCTATTATTTCTGCATGACCAGTATTGTTTCCCTACACCACATCGCTAAATATGCATACCACATAAACGAAATTTCACGATCTCCTAACATTAATTAGATTTGCAGTGGAAAGCTCGGTAGCGAAATCAGCTGCAAAATTGGCGGCGTAAGCTGAGTTTACCACAAAAATCTCAATAAGCAGGGGATCGGTGGATAAAATCGATCATATATCCTCACGCTTTAGCTGAGAGAGAAGAGTTCAAGTAACGCTAAAAGAGGGTAGATGACACAAAGGCACAAAGCCCACTTGTGGAACTTTCGACATCAACACGGAAGGATCAGAATTGGCTGATGAAGTGGGCAAAAGGATCTTGTGAGCAGAGCTAGAATACTGTAGTATCTTTTAAACAGACATAAAAGCTGCTCAGTTAGCTAATTACGCAGAAAACAACATTAAGACCGTCAATATATATGTACATAAGTACGTCGATAGTCAAGCGGCAATTAAGGGGCTATACCAGTGTGACGCATGAAAAATTAGGCGATTTTCGTGAATTTTTTTAAGAAAAAGTACGCAATGGAATATTTCGAACTTCCTTGAACGTAATAAGGAATATTTTCAGCTATACTCGTATTTTAAGATTTTTTTCTACAAAAATGTTAAAAAAATAACGTAGTTATGGGCTGTCTTCGGTGGGGCCAAAAAAAAAGTGCCCCAACTGCTGACACGATTCCGACCTAATGAGTAGCTCAAACAAAAAAATTTTAAAAGCTTATTAAACTTAAAGATATTTTCTATACAATGACCTACGATCTTTGAAATGTCGTTTCGAGAAAAACGCGTTTAAAGTTTCACTTATATACATATGTATGTTTGTACCTCCGAACGGTCGCTCTTTAGAACGCTGCCTATTCAAGATACGACCTTCCCAAGATATTTATGGAAATATAAGCTATCGAAAAAGCAAATAAAAATTTTTTTTTGAAAGTGTCACACCGGTATAGCGCCTTACAGCAACAACTTTACATAGCATTCGCCAGGGAATGTCCTAAGAATGTGGGAGGCAATAAAGACAAGGTGGTGCCGGGAAGCGGCTGCACTTGTACTGGATTTCGAGTCACAGGCGCATTCCGGACAACGAAATAGCGGATGAGATTGCGAGTCTGCCATTCGCTTGGCTACTGGATGGAAAACCTCCTTTGCTTATATCTGGCCTTATCTATAGGCTTAGATATTTAGGAGCTTCGTAGTTCAAGGTGCTAGATGAAGTAACAGGATTAGATTACATCCGATTGAGCCAGAAATGGGCCTCCTCGCTGAACAAAATTTGGGTTGAAAACGTCGGATATTCTTGGATTTTTTCAAGAGCCTATAAGCGAAGCGATGTCGCTTGATAAATTCGAGCGGCTTCAGTTCTGACACAATCTGTATTTTGTACGCTTCAGTCCGAGTTGCTGCGAACGGCGCCGAATCGACTCTCTACGGTCTTTGTGTACACTCTCAGCTACGACTACTATATTTTCTGTCAAGAAAGGCTATTGGAAAAGTACCTATACTTGGGTCACCCGTTACTTACATATATGTTCAGACAAATGTGACACAATCAAGAAAAATACACACGATATATCCGGCTGAACACTAACACTTATATTTTCCCACAATAAATTTGGTTGAGATAGATAATTTTTAACAGTCGCGCAATAACAAAGTTGAGTTGAACAGAATTTCGACTTTTAATCGGCTGAAACAAAGGAAATAATTAAACACTAATTCAAGTATTTTCTCATAAGCAACGTCAGGCATAATACTTTTAGCTTACATAACAGAGTATAGCGGTATATTATGGCATGTTAAAGCGTATGCATGTGTTTAGTACAAATTTGGTAAACATGAACACACACACATAATACCTGTTGTTATATTTCTTACACATTTATTCATGTTAAAGCTGACTCCATAGACATAAATCTAAATAATGCGCGCTGACAAAAATATCTCACGGAACTACTGAGCTTTTGATCAATTCAAACATACACACACTCACAGGAGTTTACGAAATTTTCGTCAAGCGTGAATATTTGCGTGAAGATGCGGCGCTTTGTTGCACTAAATTCGCATAGTTTATTATATTTTAAGACGCTTACGAATAATAATTTTATTTTGCAACAGCAAAAAACAATAAAAATAATAAAGTTGATGTTATGAAAACTCATTAAAAGATATTGTCAACAATGTTGCAACAAAGCTGATAAATAAAACACAAATATGATTCGTAATCAAGCGAAAATCTCGCCGCAATTACGGCATGCGCACTAAAGTCAGAAGATTTATTGTGATTTTCGCTTTCCTTTTTGTTTTTGCTTTTCGCTTTTGCAATTTACTTTGTGTGCAAAATTAGATGTTTTCAGCGGCAGGCAGCAGTTGGCGAGAAATTTGTGAAAAATCACACGACGCAAATTGAAAGTGCGGCGAACAATGAAGTAATCGCGCGCCGAGGTGAGTGTGTGTGTGCGCAGCGGCTTAATGAAAAGTGAAAATATGGATTTTATAATTATGTGAAAATCAAGTGGGAATGAGGAATTCACAAGTGCATAACTTAGAAAATATTAGAAAAATAAACCAAGGCAATAAAAACCATAAAAAAGCAAATGAGTGAATGACTTTGCGGCATAACTCAAACCTAACCCACTTTTGATTTGATTTGAAAATAGAAATTTACAATATAACTAAATAACTAAGATGCTTCATTTTTTCCACGGTGCCTTGCTCTAGACATTTTCTGCAGCCTTCTCGATCTGTCAACCCATTCCTGCGTGTGTCGCCATCGGATAGTGACCAGTTAGTATTCCGATCTCGTTCCTACAGTCTCTTCTATCGAGTGCCAATAGGAATTTTAGGTACTTATCTACAGTTTTAGGCATGACTTTTGCGGTTTTGCACCCATACATATCGTGACTTTTCGATAAAAAACAATGCATAGGTTTCCCAATGTCCCAATGTTGATCACGTTTCCGTGTATTTTTGACAATCTCGTCCACTATTTCATTACCGTCGATGCCTTTGTTGTCTGGCACCCAGTAGAAGTGAAGTTCAATGCTTCTGGCAACGATTTCCATTGCTTGCTACCTAAGACCCTTCTGGCCGATATGCGATACGAGGTTACCGCCTTGATTGCTGCTTGGCTGCCTACGTTGATGTTGACTCTGAAGTGCATTAAAGGCTAGTTCCGCGGCATTCGCAAAAGCAAACACCTCAGCTTGAAATATACTGCAGTGGTCCGACAACTTAAAAGCCTGCCATATGCGTCCTAACTCTGGACAGTATATATACGCACCAACTCCATCGTCCATTTTTGAGCTATCCATATAAATGTTTACGGGCTCGTGCAAGTTTAGCTGGCGTTGGTCAACGACCACGTAGTGTGGCTACAAGATCCTTTTGACTGAAAACAGAATACAAGAGATCTACTGAACTACTTAACTTGCAAAAATTCTTACTGGTCATAGCCCAAAAGTTGCGCATAGGGTATGGCTAAAAACTTTCTCGAAAATAAGTTGTCAAAGTCGCATGGAAAATGGAGAATGAAAGGCCCAGGCACTTTCTCCAGGTCGAAAAATATCAGCTTTTTCTATTATACCATAGTCAGACTCTTACTGGCCCTGACTCTGACAGATGCAAGTTTGACGTAGTTCTTTCCATGCACCTGTAAAAAAAAATTGGAATATTCGCATTTCGGGTTTCTGCGCCCAGGGTCGCTCTTTTGCCTCCCTCTCGTGGGTAAGTATTCCCTTGAGGCAGCCCCTTGGGGACTGCGGATGCATATTCCGTAAAGGCAGCTATTCGTTTCATCAGCGGCGATTCATTACATGTTTCAGGTCCATTCAGTCGAGCTCTCCTCTACTGTCACTCCTCGTCGGTGGCTGCTGACATTGACCACCTTAAAATATCTATTTTCTTCGTCGATTTGTGAGGGCTTATCATATGATTTTATAAGAGTTTTAGGTATCACAAAGGCCATATGTTCCAAGCTATTTAAATGATATATCTGTTAAGATCGACCTATCCTAATCTAAACATTTACTATAAATTCCTCGACTTCAATAGATTCTTACCAACAATGAAAACAGCTCATATAATTTAAGCTAAATATCTTGCCGCCTATTCAACACTCACATAGTAAAATAATAATTAGTGAAAGCTTTTTTCCTTTTATTAGGGGTTCTGGCTAGTCCCAAATCCAGCCCACAACCTAGGGAAGGTACTCGGCTATAATGGCGTACGCGGTTTCTGCGCCGCAGAAGGAAGGAGTACAAGATACCAACACTCGCTTCATCCAGTCTTATGAACTTTGTTGTAATAGTGGTGGTTCTGTAGTTCAGAAATTATTATTTCCAAAGAACTTGGAACATTCTGATAAAAAATATCTGGATTAAATCTTCTAAAGCAAGTAATGTGTTCCTATTTCGAGAACACAGTTTTTGGATATCAAAAATTCAGACGCGAGTTCTTTGCTGGAGCTGAGAGGCGATAAATTTTATCAATTCCGAATTTTACTCTCAATAAAAAGCGATATGTTTTCAAAAGAAAAAAGCTTTCGCTTGAAAATTTATGAATGAGTTCATGTCTCTTAACGCCCGCAGCTAATTTTGCATTAATGAACCTCTTTAATGTTGTCTACTCTCGCTTATCAATGAACTTATTGATTAATAAAAGCGTGACTTTTAAGCAGAAAAGAGCAGGTGGCATTGAAATTAACTAGGCTTCGGCGTAAATGCGTTCAACTCAAATGCACGACACCAACGCAGAGCACCCACGTGAAGCCCGCAGGCTGCCACAGCTCACATTTAAGCAATGCAAAGGAAGAGCGAGTCAAATTTAAAGTAAGACAAATGGAAAACTGAAATGAAACACCACGCAAATTATGCAAATCGATTTAGCGCGTGTCTACAGTATTTATATAAATACATATACATATATACATATATATATCTATAAGCTGTATATTATGGAAGGAAGACGCTAATAAAAGTATGGCGGTGTAGGTGTGTTTATCAGCGGGCGTGTAATGTCAGGCAGCTGCGATTTGTGGGTGATGTGGGCGTTGCGTTTTATTATTGTTTTTGCTTTTTGAAATTAATAAATTGACCACGGAAGCGCGGGCGTTGTCGGACAATAAATGTAATTTGCTGCGTTTTAATCGAAAGTAAACAACAAATTTTCCCAAAATCAGTTGCGGTTGCAAGAAGACACGGTAAAATATTGAAATAGTATAGATGTGGGAGAATTGGTGTTAATAATAAAATTCATTGATATCTGATAAGCGGTCTAACACAATACCAAGTAATTATTTAGATTGAAAATTAATTTTTAATAATTTTTCTTTTGAGTTTTGGAAATTAAAAAAATAAATATTTTTCAAACGGCACTAGGGTCTAAAACCTATTACAGTCCCGTGAATGTATGTGGCCGTCATTAGACCAATTCTTACATATGGCCTGACCAATAACGCATAGTTTGCTTATTGACGAAGCCATTCAGCCAGAAATGAGCCTCATCGCTGAAGATGACTTTTCGATGAAAAGTAGCACGTGCCACAAGCAAACCGCTACCGATATTTATCCATAAAAAATGTTATACAACTGTAATAATTAGCATGGCTACACTAAATGACACCACAAACGAAGCAATGGTCAAAAATACTTACAAGAAGTGCAGAAAAGCAGCAAGCGACAAGACAAAAGAGAAACAGTGCTTGTTAGCGCATATTTGGGAAACGCTGCACAAATATTTACACAACGAAGTGCGCGGGTCAACATAAGGCACCCAAAAGCATATGACAAGTGCAACAATTATGAAAATAACAACAACAACAAAAGCTGGTAACAATAATGCAATAAGCCTTTATGCGCAGCTGCGCCAACGCACGCGCCAAAAGACATTTAAGCAGATAAAACAAAATACATATGTATATATAGTATAAGTGAAAAAATGAATAAAAATAAAAATATGGCGCGTGGTTGGCAGCCAAGCTATCATACCCTTCACACAGGTGTATTTCTTTCGGCATAAAAGGGTACAAAAAAAGTATTATTTTGATTTTAATTGCTCAGTTTGTATGGCAGCTATATGCTATAGTGGTCCGATCTGAACAATTTCTTTGCAGATTTTACTGTTACTTTGAATAATAATGCGAGCTAAATTTCGTGAAGATCCCTCAACAAATAAAAAAGTTTTCCATACAAGAATTTGTTTTTGATCGATCAGTTTATATGGCAACTATATGTTATAGTAGTCCGATCTGAATAATTCTTTCGGAGATTATATAAAGGTCCTCGAAAAGAAGTTGTGCCTTATTTCCTGAAGATACCTTCATAACTAAAAAAGTTTTCCATACAACGACTTTTATTCGAGTGCTCAGTTTGTATGACAGGTATATGCTATAGTGGTCCTATAACGTCGATTCCGACAAATGAGCATTTGTTTGAGAAGGATAGCGCGTCTGCAAAATTTCAGATCAATATCTCAAAAACTGAGGAACTAGTTCGTATATACAGAAAAACTGACGAGCATGGTTAATTTTTATTGTGGATAATTTTTATAGAGTCTTCATGTCTCGTACCTGTTCAGGGTATATAAATGAATAATAAATAAAAATATGGTGCGTGGTTGGCAGCAGAGCGAGTGCCAAGTGTATTAATAACAAAAGTTATAACGTCATAGACACACACTAATAGTTGGCAACAACGCCAACGTCTGCCGGCAACAATTTATTATCTATACTCAGACCATATGGCCGCTTTCGCGTTGTTGCAGCGCTGTGATGCATGTATTTTGGCATTAACATAATTTGTATGATTGCAACAGCGAAGCGTGCTAGCTTTCAGCGGCGACACATTGTATATCGGCTCATGAATGAATATATAATAATAAAAGCGATATGTGGGCGCTTCCGATTTTTCGTAAGAAACTCAGCAAGAATTGGCTTTTCACCTCAAATTTTGATTCAAAATTTTATTTTCTTCAGCGTTTGTTCACCTTTTGCTGGGCAGCACTGGGTGAGCCGCCGATTAAATCGAGCTAACGTAAATTTACAAATTTATGCCATAAATGTGCTAATCAAACAGGCCTACGCGGATGGCAGTAATAATAAAACGCACCTCGTAAGTGTTGTCGTCTACAGCAGTCTCCACTTCAAATCTGACATTTAGCTCAACATACATACTGGCATACATGTACTATATACATATATGCATACTAATATATTCATATATTTTAAAATATATCTTTAGAGCAGCGATAAAAAATGTTCGCGCTGCTTCAATATCCGCTGGATGTGCGCAATTAGCTAATAAAAGCAGGAAGCTTTGACATTTTAAAATTAATTCTAAGCGCGCGTGTCTGTAATGCTACGAGTCAACAATTAACTGCTAGGCAAGTGATGAGAACTATCTGCCTTCCCTACTTTCATATATTTAATAGGAATGTTGTAACAATACATCGGAAGCCGTTAAGCAGTTGGAAAAAATGAAAATATTGGAAAAGATGTATGCACAAAAACCAGAACTAGAAAAAACGTTAACTTCTCTTGCACCGAAACTATGACAGCCCACACAGATATAAAACACTAACAAGAACTTAATCTCGATAGGTCAGTTTATACGGTAGCTATATGCTATAATGATCCAATCGGAACAATTTCTTCGCATAGCCGATCTATGCAAAAAGTAATCCGATATCTACGGCTTCGACAAATGTACAGCTTTTTGGGTAGAAAACTATGTGTCCAAAATTTGGGATCGATGTATCAGAAATTGTGGGGCTGATTCCTTTATATACAGACGGACATGTCTGTTTTTGTTGGAAAAAAGTACAGTTGAAGCAAAATCTTTGCTTGATTACTATTTTTCGAATCCTGTCCCAGGAAATCCAACCATCAAGGATCAGTATGCTAAGTTTGGAAGAGGTGAATTGAGCACCGAAAACGGTAAGCGAAATGGACGCTCAAAAGAGGTTCTTTGAAATGGAAAGAATTGTTTCACCATCTCATACGTTAGTGAACACGATGGCAAAAATAATTTATTGGATTTGAAATTGCTTCCGCGTGCCCCCATATTAGCCAGGTCTGGCTCTTAGTGAATATTTCCTGTTCTCAGACCTTAAAAAATGCTCGCTGGGAAGAATTTTGCCGAATGTCTTATTTTGAAACAAAAGACAAATCGTAATTCAAAAATGATATCTAAGAGTTGGAGGGTCACTATAATCAGTGTGTTCCCCTTGAAGGGAACTATGTAGAATAAAACCAAAAAACAAATTTTGCCAAAAAAAATTCGTTTTATTATGGTGGACCGGGGACTTTTCTTAACCTTCTGTACAACCGTACCCTATCATCCCTTCTCTACTACCTTAAATTAATTCGTTTGAAGGTAGTTTAACTCATGTAGTCAGTATTAAGTTGACTCAGGTCACATTATATTAGTTTGTTCTCCTTCAGTTCGAGGTTAGGATTCAACGGTTAATGTCTATTCTTCGTTAGATATGTGTTTAAAGTTGAATGTTTTATGAAAAGATTTCATCCCTCAATCAAAAAAACGCATCTTATGTTTTTTAATATGCGGTCTAGTAAAATGAAGTTTATTATTTTTCCAATAGATACCTTTGATAAAAAAAAGGTAAGATTTCGTACTCAAAAAACTTCTGAGACAGTTTGCTAACTATTTGAATTGGTATTGTTTGATCATTCGTCAAACAAAGAGAACATGCGACTTACAGTTGAAATTCTCTAACTCGAATCACCATAATCCACAAAAACACTTCGAATTGCGGAAGGAAATTTATCTGAAATCTTACTTTTATTGCCAATTCAAGAGTTTGACTTATGAAGAACTTCGAGTTATGGAAGCTCAACTTTATTTTACAATCACCGCGATTTTGATTTCATTAATACCGTTTCGGTAATTTTCATGTCAAGGAAGCACAACGCTCTGGACGGCCAATGTTCGAAAATATTCATAGAATTTGTAGATCCAGATTATCTGTAACCACTGTTTTGATTGCCAAGAAGCTAAATTTCACATAAAACCCCATGTCGAACCATTTCGAACCGATTTCAAATTATTTCAATATTGCCGCATACAAAAAAAAAGCTTGATGTATGGAAGCAGTTCGAGTTTATGCGAAAAAAACCTTCATGGATTGGATTTCCATCGACTCGGATCACTGCAGTATTACAAAAAATCGTTCACTTGATGATGAGGAGATAGAAAGTGGGTCACTTTCGGCAACATCAAGAACAATGGTAGTTGGACGAATCGGCACAAAAGGTTACCACACCAAGAGTGACGGTCTGGAAGGCTTTCCATAGGTTTGGTGGGATTCGAAAGGACTCATCTATTATAAGATTCTCTCCTAAGGTCAAACTTTTAATTCGGAACTATGCTGTCAACAATTCAACCGTCTGAGGGAAGCAATATTCCAAAAGCGGCCGATTTTGGCCAAAAGGTGAAAAATTGTATTTCATCAAGACAATACCAGGCCTTACATATAGATAGTGGCGAACCAGACGCTCCGAGAGCTCGGTTGGAAGGCTTTCATGCATCCACTTTATAGTCCGGATTTACCAGTAAATGATAATTACATGGCTCTGGCTACGGCGATTGAGTTTGATAGCGAAAAAAAGCTTATGAAATTCGACTGTCGCCAAGTTTTTGCCAATCGGGAGTCAGATTTGTATGAGGGCGGCTTTATGAAATTACCTACAACATGGCAACAAGTTAAGCTTGGTGAATCGAAAGTAGGTATTATGACATATTCGAATTGCAGTGAAATTTTTCATAGACGGACACTGGGATAGGCCAATATGCAGCGTTAATTGAGATGTCCGCTTAATAGAGCCTTCAGTGAATATACTAACATATTATTAAATAGTAATAATTTGGAACTTCCGCTAGGTTATATATTTAGCTCAAAGCTCACCATGAAAAATGAGACAGAATTTATTTCCATAACTGTTCACATTTCCCTGTCAACAACAACAACAAATAATTGTGAAAGGTGTCAATTACGGTCGCTATAAAATTTGCAATTCTCAAGTATGCCAAATGAGCGTGTATAAAGAACTCAATAAAAATGCAACAACAACAAGAACAATAAAAAACAACAACAGCAATAAAAACACCAACAATAAAGAAAGCGCTATAAATAACAATAAAGCTCGGTGACTGCAATGAAAGAGACATTCTAAAAAACGCCTAAATGCAAATGAGGCATGCAACATGTAATAAAGCCAGACTTGCAGCTTATGAAAGCGCATATGAAATATGAATGAGCAAATGAAGCGTTGCATGAAAGATGTCATGCAAAATTATTTCAACACATGCATGCGGCAATCGCTGAGAATTAGTGTGAAAAGATGACACATTAAATAGCGGTAAATTTGCATACAATGAAGAGCGAAGAGACAGCACTTCATGCTTAAGCTTCCACCGTATGTATGTACAAGTATGTTAGACTGTGGCAACAATTGCTGTGTTGCATGTAATGCTTTAATGACAATTTGTGTGTTGGTGTTTTTGTTGTTGTTGTAGTAGTTGATAAGTCACATCGAGTAGATAGTGAGACACTTTTCAATTGTCAACGAATGATGGAGAAAATTCAAACGACAGCAATAGACAACAATAAGCGCATGAATAAATGAAGACACACGCAAACACACACACAATTGCAAAAATGCTTAAACTTTACAGTAGCATTGACGCACATACAGGCAGACATACGAGTAGACAATGTTCAACAGATAGCATCGCATCTTATTGCCACACCATCAATTGCAGCTGCAGTGGGTGCTTATAGCTTGTGGCAACAACATTACAATAGCAAAGCGCGCGCACAGTGGCACGCAGTTGTCATGTGGTAGCAAAAAAATAAGAAAAACAAGAAAAAGAGTTAACATTGGCTATAACACCCTTCACAGTTGCTTTTCTTATAGCCTAAAAAGGTATAAAATCATCTTAATCCTGATTTTGAACGGTTAGTTTGTATGGCAGCTATATGTTATAGACGTTCGATCCGAACTATATTTTCGCTGTGTATAGCGTTGGTTCAGCAAATAATATGTGCCGAATTTCGTGAAAATATCTCGCAAACTAAAAAAGTTTTTCATACAAGCATTTGGTTTTGAGCAATAAGTTTGTATGGCAGCTATATGCTATAGTGGTCCGATCTGAACAATTTCTTCGAAGATTATAGTATTGCTTTTTGCATTAATTTTTACCGAATTTCGTAAAATATTTCGATAAATAAAAAAGTTTTCCATACAATGATTTGCTTTTGAGCAATCAGTTTGTATGGCAGCTATATGCTATAGTGGTCCGATGGGAACAATTTCTACAGAGATTGTACAATTGCCCTGAAAAATGATCTATGTCAAATATCTTGAAAATATCTTAATAAATTAAAAAGCTTTCCATACAAGAACGTAGTTTTGATCGTTCAGTTTGTATGGCAGCTATGTCCTATAGTGGTCCAATCTGAACAATTTCTAACGAGATTATACAAGGGTCTTGGAAAATGATCTCTGGCAAATTTCATGAAAATATCGCGATAAAGAAAAAAGTTTCCGTAGAAGGATGTAATTTTGATCGTTCAGTTTGTATGAAAACTATATGATATAGTGATTCGATCGTAAAAAAAATATTCGAAGATTATATCGTTATCCTAAAAAATAGACCAAGTCAAATTTGATGAAAATATCTTGGCAAATAAAAAAGTTTTCCATACAAGGCACTGATTTGGATCGGTCATTTTGCATGGCAACTATACGACATAGCAGTCCGGTAGCAGCGATTCCGACAAATGAGAAAGTTTCCTGGAGAGAAAAGAACGTGTGCGAAATTGCATACTGATATATCGAAATCTAAGCTACTACTTCAAGTACCATATATAATACATGTATACAGACAGACAAACGTACCTGCCTCTGATAGACCGACTCAGCTCTTGACGCTTATCTTTTGCTATATACCGTCTTCGACATCTCCATCCACCCTGTTCAGGGTATACCAACATCAGCGACATTGTTAAAGTAGCTCACAATTGCAACTCGTCCGCCTGTCAAGCAAATGATTGCGTGCAACAGCGCAGTGACTTGACTGGCGACATGATTTGACAATGTTGCTGCATGCCGAATGATGTGAACGCGTTGTTGGCTGCATTGTAAACAGAGGATGCACACGACTGTATCAATTGTAATGTTGACTTAGTAGCAACAACAGCAACTACAACAAGACACTCATGGAAAGTAAACATAGATATATAGAAATATATAAAGCACATACTATATACTATATATGGTATAGTACGTACTTTATATGTATGTATGTATAGTACGTCGCCTTGTGCGTCCGCTTGTCGCAAGTTGCACGCACGAAATCTCATTCACCTCCAGCGGCAACATTAACTTCCATAGCACTAAAATGTTGAGCACGTGCAGCAGCTTGAATTCCAGCTGACATGTGAGTCGTTTAGCTTTATGGATGTTGCAGCGAGTGTTTGTGTGTGGGCATGAGATTGTGGGTGTTGCAAATTCACTTATAAATAAACACACTTGTAGTTTGTATTAGAAACTTTCGACAAACTTGTTTTCCTGGTTCATCTTAAGGGCGACTAAAGTTCGGCTTCGAAGCTACCTATCATAAGAATTTGCATTAAAGAAGAAACGAAACCGCAGTTGAAGCAAGTAAATGAAATTAAAACTTGAGGAAATATATCAACAAAATACAAGTAGTACGTAGTCCTTTCGGCACATTTTTAGAGCACCAAAGTGAACAGCTGAAAATTGGAAAAAAATTAAAAATAACATTCATTCAAAAAATACTTTGTAGTGTAACGTAGCTCTCTCTAAATTTTTGTTTCACTTTATTTTCAATAACTGTTCAGTTTATCCCTGAGATGCCTTGCCAACTGATCTGATCTGATGATAACACGACGATTTTCAAACTCTGTTGATTGAACTTTTTCGTTGTTATCGTCATTGCCGGAGATGGATCGACGACTCACATGAGGCAAGCTTTCGCCGACTCTTCGAATTTCACAAAATGCTTTGAGTTGCTCCCCAAAACACTACTGGAATATTTTCATCTTCAACTTTGAGACACGTTATTCATCTTTTTCTTGCCAAAAATCCCCAAACTAACTATTTGTTTTGTAAATGGATAGCTGCCAAACCCATACTAATTGACGTATGAAAATCAAACTTCACACGGAAATAGAAAAAGATTACTAAGTTGTTAGTTTTTAACATAAAAGTATATATTTTTAGTCAAAATGCTCGGAAGTACATTCAAACCATATCCGGAATAAACATGAAGCAGAAGAAGTGACTCCAAATGAATACAGTGAAATTCCTTATGACCGGATATCGGTGCGTGACATATAGTAGTCCAAAGGGGCTTAAGTCTAGTAAAGGGATGGGGCAATACAGTAGGCTTAAAAATAAACCCGGCAAAAACAACCGTCATCTCTTTTACAAAACGAATATCTCTTCTGGGCAGCACTTTCCAAAACACCGCAAGGCATTGGAGCAGGCATTGAGGGACCACAAACTATCCATACCAATGACATATTTTCCGAACATCTTGAAAGCAGAAGTCTTTGTAATAAGTCAGTGTACAGCAACCAGCGTATCGCTATACTCAGGGATAGTCAAATGGCACTAAAAGCGAACTCAGCTTATGAAGTCAAATCGCTATTAGTGGAGAAGTGTATAGAGAGGCTGAACATTATACACCGAACTAGGTGCCGGGGCATAAAAGGGTAGCCGGCAATGAGCTGGCCGATGGCGGCTTTCGGAATTGTCCACACGATAAAGGAGTTTGCAGGCTCGAGTTCGAGTGTACCCAAACATTTTAAACTCTTGCAACTTGCAAAATTTAAACTCCGAACAGTTTTGGTTGGATTAGAACAATTTTAGCAGGGCATGGGCAGAGTCGATTCTGGATAAGAAGGAGTTTAATCTGCTATCCATCCAGAACATCCAGTTATAGATCCAGAACGAAGGTGCACAAAGGCACTATCGATTTTCACGAGAACTCGCGCACGTCGCCTGGAATGGGTGGTGGTTTGATTCCAAGTACGCCATTCACTGAAAGGGATTCGGTCAAGGTGTTAATGGCTCCACTGTGAATGACAGTCAGTGCATGCCTAAATGTCATGTTCGTCCAAAGTCTGCTCGGCATATTGTTTTATGTCGTTGACGCAGTTGATAAAGGACCTCATGGTACTCCTAAGAAACGATTCCGCTACAAGAAAGTGACTGCAGGGATGATTTCTGCGGACGAACTCCAGCAGAAACTACTCGGAGAGGAGTTCATTATGCTCCTTAACTGGGAGCATACGGGCTTGCAAGTGTTCGATTGGAGACATCAAGAGGCATCTCGTTGTAGTGTTTTACTGCATCCAGGCGACCGTATTGGTGCGGCGTAGTTAGGGACATGCCGGCCGATTGTATGGTATGTATGTTGCCAAAAACGTTTCTTTGTCTTTTCCCATGTGCTGCGACTTGAAGATTTCTTTGTCGCTCTATACTTCGGCAATAGTCGTGGTTATGTGGAAAGTGAAGGAACACAAGCTGTAGAATATCACATCTAAAATCTTAAGGTTATTAACAATCGGAATTTCATCGTCATCCACTGCAATATTTAATCCAAATCTGTTCTCCTTCGTCAATTCAGTGAATATGGTCGCTTTGGATATAGTGTGGGAGAGTGTTAGGTTCCCTGTAGCGAGAAAGCGAGAAAGGTCGGAGAGATTTTTCCTAAAAGTGGGCGGTGCTCCGTCCATCGCCCAATATTTAAGACGGCTTTCATATAACCAGTATAACTAGAAGATGTGGATTTGTTTGTTTATTATACTTGAAGAGATTACTAAGGTTAGCTTCAATTATTAGATGATTACTACCACTAACTACCTACCATTCTCAAGTGAAATTCACGCACTTTTCGCAATATCTAATACATGTGTGTATGTAAGCCTCAAAAAATATAGACCGTAACTCATTCTTATGACATGATGACCGCAATTACATATGGTACAAGCGTCTGATATCTAGCGTGCTGCATTACGCCAACACCGTCAAATCAAGGCGAATTAGAAATGTCATTCTCACCTTTTATTTATAGCGACAGTTTCACCGTGAAACCTCAATGAAGTGAAACTTGCAACACGCAACATAAAAATGAAATAACGAATAAACAAACGAAATACAAATAAAATATAACGAGATGAATGGAAAGTATAGCGACAAATGATATATATGTATATAAATATACATACATACATACATATATACATTTGTATACATGCGCCTACATTTAATCCAAAAAAACGTGATGCTGTCACCGTCTTGCCTTGCTACTGACCCAGTTACATGCGCTCAGAACGCTTAGCCAACCAAAAACAAAGTAAAGAATGACAAAATAAGAAAAAATAACAAAAAAACAGCAAGCGCCTCTACGGCAACTCAAGTCGACTTTGTAGGCTGCCTCAAGCGCACTACAAAAACAAAAGGCAATCAGACAACTAGAGAACTAGACAAAATAATCAAGGCAATGCGCCTCGGCAGTTCAAGAACACAAGAAGCTTTACAGTAAAAGTAACAAAAAATTTCAACTCCCAAACTGCTGTAGAAAAACGAGTTAGCAGCGCGCCGACGCGCATCCGTTGCGGATGCAGAAATGTGGGCGTGCGCATGCGCAAAGCACAAATGCGCGAAAAATCGCAAAAAAAAAGTAAGTTTTGTTACGAAAAAGTAACTTTTAGTCAGAAAAAAGTATCTCTTAGTAAGAAGAAAAAGTAGTTGTGGCGCAAGCCAGTATTTACGTGCAACATTTGTGGAGTAGAATTATGATTATGTGGCATTAAATGACGCTAAATGCGCGTGGCGCGTCTGGCTGCCTGCTAATATTGCAAATAAATGCGAGTTTGTTGTTGTGCGTCTGCGCACAAGCGCGTCGCTTTATTTCTCTGGCTGGCACTTAATTAACTTTTAGATAACTCATATCTTTGTCTGCTTATATTTCTTCCGAGGAAAGCGAAAGAGTGTGGCAAGCAAGTTAATTTCGCTGACATAGTTTTGTTTATGGCGGATTTTTTTTATTAACTGGAATTGTTATTCTTCGCAATTTAGTTGGCGTAAAAAAGAATTCTAAAATTAACAGATATTACTTTCTTCCGCACTTAATATTTTTAATTAATTCTCCACGCCACGCACTCATACAAACATTGCGCGTGCCACACAGGCTGCCTGCCGCTTAAAGAAACTCATTTGTTGCTTCTCAGAATCGCGGAAATGTCATTCAGTCGCAAACACGAATTCATTAAGATTTTCCATATGGCTCCAAATTCGTTTGGCTGCCGCTTGAAGCGCTCATTTCAAGCTTCCCCTTGATTTGTGCAAGTGTATTTGTCGATAGGAAGCACCTTTGTGGCGTTTACACGCGGTAGAAATCAACAAAAAACTATGCCGCCAACTACTACGCAGCTTTCCGGTTTGACAAACACACAGATCTACGCGCTTTAAAATATATACAGACATACACAAAACCATATACCCAGCTACAAGCCTATATACGAGTATACATACATAGGTATTTTTGTATATGTATGCACGCACCCATGCCGCCTACGCTCGCTGCCTCGGTAAATACAGTTCAGTTGTTTGAGCCAGTGATGCGTTCAGTTCTTGCAACACATCCATGTTTTATCTGCTGTTGGATATATTTCAAAGCAAAACAATCCCTTCCATTGACTGCCTGACATCGAGTCGTAATAGCATACAGCACTTCCAACAACCCAGTGGACAATACGAGAAGTATATTTTGAACCCTTCAGATTTATCAGATGTTAGTATTTAAGCAGAAAGAAAATAGGCTTTTTTGAGGCTTGGCACATTATGAGTTGAAATATTCGAGTATTTATGACTAACAATTTTTGAAACTTGTTTAGGAATGTCTCAACTTCTTATCACTATTATCTAGTCACTTCGTGATAAGACTGGAATTGGCGGAATTGCAGGAAACTGCAGAGCTTGGGTTGCTCGGTGGGACAAGTACTTCTATCTCACTAGTTCCAGCATGGGAACGAGTATTAGTTCCTCTGGCTTCATGCGATTCACTAATGATGGATTTTTACTGGACGTGCAGCTGAACGGGTGGTCGACGAGATGTTGTGCAGAAACCAAGACTTGAGTAAGATTACTAAACGGTTCAAACTTCAAAAATATGGTCGGATCCCAGTTGGCAAACACACTGGTGAGCGAGTATGGGTTCCTCTGGCTTCGTGCGATTCACTAATGAGCAGTTGAGCTCCACAAGTGTAGGTCAAATATTAGCAACTACGCGACCACAAGATCCTTATTTCCCAGATTACATCACCAATGGGCAAGTGAGCTCCTCGTTCTCAACTAAGTTCAACTTTTAACAGTTATAAGAGTAATAACTGATCACTGCCCGATTGAGGCTCATGCAGTAAGATTAAAAACTCTAACGCGAGTTATGCAACGGATACATAACAGAGGATGAGACAGCATCATCTTAAGACTTCCTTCTCCAATGTGCTATCTTTCCCAGTCCAAGAATAAAATACACCAGAACTACAATTTTTAGGCATTCAGGTGAAAGAGCGGAAATAGAAATAAGGTACCTAAGCAGATTTGTAAAAGGTTCAAGGTTGAGAACTAATATACAAATACAAGTGTTTATATTTGCCTTCACAAAGGACTGTATTCGGCAATGCAATATCCACGTCACCTTAAGAGATCAGCCACCTTCAGGCATCAACCACCTAATCTGACCTAAATTAGATACTATGATGAGACCCCTTACATCTGACCCCCGAAATGTCGAGATTGCTGAACTTGAATTCTGGTTTGGACCTGAGATCACCAGAAGTTATGCCACGCAGTTTGCGCGTTTTGGAGTTCGGAATAACTGCGACTTTCGACCAGCTTGATCAGTACGGCTTCTAGCCATACTCACGTTTTGTTTGATCGTTCCTGCTTCTGAGGCTTGTTATATTTGCTGTTGTCTAAAATTTGTCTGCCTTCTGTCTCGTTTTATCTGCTGTTTCTTTTCCCTTTTATTTCCAAGTCCTAGCCCCCTTCATTCTGATTCTTGTTCCACTGAGCTCGCCGCAGTCCATTTAGTAAGTCACTGTCACTGCCTTCGAAACTTCAGCGTGTTTTATGCATGCGTCTAAGGATCTAGTTACGTTCATGTGACTTGCATCCCTTTCTAGCTTTATCCAGTACCGGCGAAAACTGCAAATGATGTTGAAGAGCTCGTCTAACTCAGACCCCACATTTTAACCTCGGTACTTATATTTTTCTGCCTTATCATTGCTGATTTAATTTTTTTGACGCAGAAAGTTTGGATTGTCCTCTCGTTTCTAATCTAAGGTGGCTGGCGCAGAATCTCGTTTATTTGTAATTTACAGGTAACCTGCGTCTTGCGCAAGTAAGTATCCATCGGCTGTGATCCCTGCTGAGCTTGGCAATGAGGATATTGTGTTGAACGGCTTCCGTTGTAGCGCCTCTCATCGCTCTATAGCCTCTATCTTATGGGTAGATGTTCCATCGAGGAAGCCTCTTTGGGGTTGTTTATACATAAATATATAAATATGTAATTATTGTATATTTACTTCGTCCCCGAAGATTCATAGAAAGTTTCAGGTATTTTAAGCCGATTTCTCTTGTCTGTCGCTCTTAATCAGGTGCTGATCTTAGAAATTATGCCGTCAACAGTTGCCAAACTGGCCCTTGGTAACCTCTATACAACATCTATATAATCTACTCAATATAAGACAACATACTTATATTTTTACCGGTGGTATGACTCTGACAGGAAAGCGACTGAACGAGCGGCCGATGAGATGTTGTATTGGGTTGACCGAAAAGAAACCGGTGATTTTGCATACAAACGGCGTTGACAATTTTTTGAACGGCTTATGGCTCTGTTATTGCATTTTTGCTTTTGTCAAATATCAGCTGGCACTTTTACCTTGCCTTAGAAAAACAGCGCGCGTAATTTTATTTATATTTGTTTGTTTGGCGGCAATTTTAATATGGAGCCCACAAAGGAGCATTTTTGTCATATTTTACTTTATTATTTCCGTAAAGGATAAAATGCAGCTCAGGTTGCTAAAAAGTTACGTGATGTGTATGGTGACAAATCCTTAAAAGAAACACAGTGTCAAAGTTGGTTTGTCAAATTCCGTTTGGGAGATTGTTCACTCAAAGACAAGCCACGTTCAGGTCAGCCAAGTGCAGTTGATGATGACGTCATCAAGGCTTTAATCCAATCGGATTGTCATGTAACTGAGCGTCAGATTGGAGAGAAGTTAAATATACCACAATCAACCATACATGATCATATACGACGTCTTGGGATGGTAAAAAAACTTGATATTTGGGAACCACATGAATTGAAAGAAATTCATTTAACAAATCGCTTAAACGTTTGTGATATGCATCTTAAACGCAATAAAAATTATCTGTTTTTGAAGCAAAGCATAACTGAAGATGAAAAATGGATTCTTTACAATAACGACAATCGAAAACGATGATGAAGCGCCACAAACCACTCCAAAGGCTGAAATTCACCAAAAGAAGATTATGCTGTCAGTTTGGTGGGATTGGAAGGGTGTGGTATATTTTGAGCTGCTTAAAAGGAACCAAACGATTAATTCGGATATCTACTGTAAGAAACTGAACAAATTGAATACAGCTATCAAGGAGAAGCGACCAGAATTGGTCAATCGTAAAGGTGTCATATTCCACCAGGACAACCCTAGACCGCACACATCTTTGGTCAGTTGCCAAAAACTGAGTGAACTTGGCTGGGAACTTTTGATGCATCCACCATATAGCCCTGACCTTGCACCCTCAGACTACCATTTGTTTCGGTCTTTGTAAAACTCCTTGAATGGTAAAACTTTTGATAAGGATGAGGACATAAAATCCCACTTGCTTCAGTTTTTTGCATCTAAAGGTCAGAATTTCTATGAGCGTGGAATAATGATGTTAAAGGAAAGGTGGCGAAAGGTCATCTAACAAAATGAAAAATATATAATTGATTAAAGTTCATTCTAAAACTCAAAAAACATGTTTTTACTTTTTTGAAAAAATCACCGGTTTCTTTTCGGTCAACCAATATTTAGTGACGAAGACTTGAGCATGATCATGTCCAAACTTAAAAATATGGTCGGATCCCAGATGACAATCACAAACTGATTAAAATATAACCTGATACATTATAATATTCTTCATAATAATGTTATGCAAACAAATATATCAACCTCAATACACCTTTTTTCGAAGGTCCTTCTGGAGATCGGTTACATAATCAAGGAATAGAGTCCCTTATAAGTTTACGAATATGTTTTCTTTAAGGATTTAAAGCTCATTACTGTTGATTGCCAGAATCCGCTCATTTGGAGAGAACATGAAGGTATGCCTGCCAATCGATCCCTTGGGGTACATATTTTTTAACAGTTTTTGAGGAGACTTCTTTCATGAATTTTACAAACTTCTATTCTGTGGACCTTTGAGCTCAAACAGAGTTTTTCCCACCGACGCTCTTAATTTCTGATGGAAAGCCCCGTCATCCGACAAAGCGAGAAAAGCAGCAGTAATCAGAGCCGAACATACACAGATCGAGTTGTATTGCCTTTGTCGTAAAACATAGAAAGAGAGCGACATGTCCTATACTACATAAATAAGGAAGACCTTTTCTTAGAGACCTTTGGCTGGAAAGGCGCAGCAAAATCAATCAATGCATTACCAAGTGGATAGAACTACTAAAGAAGCGTGTGTCACTGATAAATGATAACTAAAGTGACGACATCTCCGTGTTCTAATTACACTAAAAAAGCAATCCGAAAATTTTGTTCAATCGAAAAAATCTTGATGCGCACTATTAAAGCTGGGTGATTAATTTATTTTCCGCCTTGAGAATTCTCAACAGAATTTAGTGTTCAATACACTAGAGCACTAATACATATACATACATAGATTTCTTTCCGAATGTTACTGTATGTCATTGTACGAATGTTGTACTCTACAAATTGTTCCGATCGATAAACCACTCAAAGTTAATGATGCCGAACTCAATTAATGGCCACAAAAAGTCGAAAAAACTAAGAAGAGTTAAAAATAATAAAAAAAATTAAAACAAAAACGGAAAACAACACGTCTCATTACACACTTATCTAGCGCATTTAAGCAAAATAAACGTACAATTTTCTTCGAGCTCAAAAAACTGGGGAGAAGTTGTGCAAAAACACGCCCAAAATTTGCATTTAAAGCAATAAACAACAACAATTTTGCAGCTTTTCCTGTTACGTCTGGCACAACGTGTATATTTATATAACGGTACATGTGTACAAGAATCGGAAAATGCATTCGGAAAATGCAGAGATCAAAAACAGACTAATTTTCAAATCAACTTAAAGTAAAAGTACCCCCCTCCCCGCAAGGCCGCCGTTGCAAAGCGAAACCAATTGCAAACGTTCGTTCTGCAAGCGCCCAAATGACAGCGGCGACCGGCGAAAGAAAGACGCTTTGAGACGACGTCAAACGAGCGACCAGTGAACGTCTAAATGATGGAGTAAATGACTGGAGTGACTGACTGGACGTGGTACATGGTGAATGACAGGCTTAGCGAGGCGTTACAACCAATAAACATGAATCAACGGCAACAAACGAATGCCAAATAGCGCCAACAACAACAGTAATAGCGTTATAACAACAACACATTAATAGACATTAGCTAGTCAGACACAACACAGGAAGACTCTTCGACTCCAACGCAGCAATCTGCGGAGTCCATGTAAGTAGACACCGCGTGCCACACCAACACCAACACCAGCACCCCCGTTGGTATGCTTATTTGGTGTACGCTTGAGTTTTCCGACAACCAACAATGGAAAATTGCATGCCTCACTGCACAACAATAATACAGACTACACGTCGGTGCAACAAAAACACAAAAAATTGGCGGCGTCGGTAAACAACATTAGCCGAAGCAGCTGCTTGACTGGCCGATTCATTTAAATTTAGTGCAGTTTCGTTGAGGTTATGGTGGGTGTGATTGTGTGTGCGTATGGTTGAATGCACCGACATCGCTTTGCCAAAGCCCCAGAGGTGAAATACGATGCTTGAGTGACGCCGGAGTTCATTTTCGATGGTTAATAGCTGGAGCAGCACTCTTTGGTGTGCTCTGGCTGTTGCGCTGCTTGAATGCGTCTGCTTTAAAAGCGGACTCTGTGGTTGGTTAAGTTAAGTTGGTTGACTGGCTGGTTGATGGCACTTTCGTCAATTGTTGAGGTCATGCTTATTAATTTGGCAAATTTGCGACGTTTTGAGGGGTTCTGGAGATCAATTTGCGTGGTTTGACGTTTTGTGTTTTTGATGAACAGTTAATTGTTTGTCGCTTGCTTAGCTATAAGTTGAATGCAGTTCATGCGGTATTGGAGATTTTGGAAGGGTGCGATACGCAAATCCGAAATAAGAGAAAGAGATCAAAATGCGTGAGCATGAAGAGCTTGAGAAGCTGACCGAAAAGAATAATGGTTAAAATTTTATGAAAAGACGCGGCAACTAATGGAAAACTCCAAGACCCGAACATACGCCTATAGGACTCAAATGATCTAGCGGCTGATGTTCATGGCATACTAAATACTTGTAAATTTATGGAGGGAACACTTCTCTTGCCTGCCGAACGGCAGTGAAAGTGCAACATCAGGACATGGGACCTCTAGATTCCCCAATTGATGACGATAGAATAGATGTTCCATCGCCTGACTATGAAGAAGTTCAAATGGTAATTACCCGCCTGAAGAACAACAAACCTGCGGCGGTCGATGGATTGCCGGTCGAGCTTAACAAATACGGTGGCGTAGAACGGACAAGGTGCATATGTAAGCTTCTTTTCGATATATGGTCGGATGAAGACATGTCCGATGATTGAAGCCTAAATATGCTCTTCCCAATCCACAAAAAGAAGACTACATAATCTGCAGCAACTACCGTGGGATAAGTCTCTTTAATATCACCTATAAGATCCCATCCAGCATACTGTGTGAAAGACTGAAACCCACCGTCAACAAACTAATTGGACCTGTGAGGCTTTAGACTACAAAGTTTTAAATTAGGCTTAGACTTGGAAAATCTACTATTGATGATATTCACCGTGCGCCAAAAGTAAGAAAAGATCTGCGAAAAAAATATAGACTGACAACCCTTCGTCGGGCCTAAAGCGGCCTTCGACAACACGAAACACAGCTACACGCGATGTCTGAATTTGGCTTCCCCGCAAAACTAATACGCCTAAGTAAACTGACGTTGAGCAATACTAAAAGCTCAGTCAGGATCGGGAAATACCTCCCGAGCTGTTCGATGCTAAACGAGCTTTCGGCTAAGTAAACAAACGTTGAGCAATGCCAAAAGCTTCATCAAGATCGGAAAGGTCCTCCCGAGCCGTTCGTTGCCAAACGAGGCTTCAGAACAGGCGACTCCCTCACTCTACTCTTGAAGAAAATAATGCCAGGTGCAGAACTAAATAGAGCAGGTACTATTGTATCATCTATGAGATGCATACTGCTGGCTTATGCCGATATTGATATCATTGATCCAAACAACCGCGGAGCCAGTATTAACATTAACAGCAATATCAGCCTTGAAATCTAACGCAAAATCTTTCTTGCCAACAGGTGCTACTTTGAACTGAATAGACAAATGAAAGTAAAGTCTTCTCTCGTCGAGCAAAGACCAAACTCTACAAGTCTCTCATCCTTCCCGTCCTGCTATATGGTGCGGAGGCATGGATAATGATGTCATCCGATGAGTCAGCCTTCGAAGTTTTCGAGAGAAAGGTTTTAAGGAAGATTTATGGTCAGAAGCGTCATCCTCACCGCCGGACATTTTTTTCGAAGGATGAAAGGATTGAGGAAAAACCATCGAAAAGAAAACTGAATTAATTTATAAAATTTATTTCATTTATTCTTTCAAATCCATTTGACGCGAACGACGCATACTATATACATAACGCTCAAATAATATTTTTTATTGGCAGTTTGGCCTGGTGGTAAGAATTCATGGTAAACCACATTACATTAAATCACCTCACCTTACTTTTTGGACACAGTACATATATGCGATGACTTTTCAAATTAAAACAAGTGCTTCTTAGGAAAAAAAAGAGAGAACTTTAAGCTATTGTCAGTCTTGAAAAAAAAAATTGAAAGAACCCACCAGCCGTTTGTAGGCGTTTTGTGAGAGAGATTAAATTTAATTGAATTCCATTATGTGATATATAATATCACGTTTCCTAAAGCAGCATTAAAACATTTAAAATGATTTCGTTGTAACTGCTGATTTCAATTTTCATTTTAATTTTTGATTTCACAGTAAAAACCCATTAATTTTAAGAGATAATGTAATAAATATTTGTCTATATGCCTACAGATCAAATTTGCATATAAATAAACTGTTTATTACTAGTTTGCTTAATAAGTACCTAACTCAAACCTTATAGGGATTCAAGGGCATTCGAAAATGAATTATATTATGTGTGAAGTTCACACTTAACAGCGACAACCGTCGTTGAAAGCCATCAGTCATGGCAGACGAGGAAAATTCCGTAGAAAACTGCTTATTTGGGCATAAACTTATACAGTCAGCATAAATATTCAAATCAAAATTGTTTTTAGAAGTCAAAAATTCTTGAGCATCGTGTTTATTTAGGTATACATACATACGTATAAACATACATCATCTTTGTTGAGTAAATGTAAATTATGAGCAAATTTTTTATATACATTAGGGTAGGCCACTTTTTCTATTAATATTTGTAAATTTTAAATATCGATATCATAAACTTTTTTGTTTTCAGATCTATATCAAGTTTCATATTCCTCTAGCTCTTGAAATGTTTAAAGACACAAAAGTATGCCACAAACTTTCGAAGACGGTGAATTGGAGGCGTTGCTCTACGTACAAATGCAAGAGGAGCTTGCTTTAGCATTAGAAGTCATCAGCCAAGCCATTTCATGCGCTAGGAAATAAACGAAAAAGTGATTCTGCTGCATGACAACGCTCGGCCTCACGTTACCAAGCCCATTAAAATCTACCTGGAAACGCTTATTTGGAATTGGAAAAAAGAAAAAGACATCTAAGCTGACACGTCACGACTCTAGAGTCAATTACCTCCAAGCGACGAGCGACAAGCCCTGTTGAGCCTCAAGAAACAGTGTGACTACGAAATGATAAGGACGATTAGTTGTAAAAAGTTTTGTCTAAAAAAGCAAGAAATACCCACGCAAACAAGGAACGGTGAAGGAGCACATAAAAACGCGAAAGAGAGACACCAAGAGAAAAATATACAGTCAAAGACCGTGATCACAAAGCGAGCAAAAGGTAATAGCTACGCCGAGATCCTTAAAAATATTCATAGGAAGGTAAGTCTTAAAAAAGCAGAGGTTAAGATCAAAGGCATTCGTAAAACAAGAGCCGGGGCTCTACTATTCGAGCTGGAGAAGGGACGGTCTACAAAAGCCGGTTTCTGCGAGGCACTCAAGACCAATCTTCAGGAATCTGCACCTGTGGCCGATCTTAATTCATTGGCTACTATAGAGATTAGCGACTCACTTATAACAAAAGAGGAAATAGCGCGGATGTAAAAGAAGCGCTACAGGTCCCCTTCGAAGACTCGACGATAAGCATAACAGCACCTAACATAAGAACAGGTAAGGGCATATAAAACACTCGCTCAGGAAAAGACTCACGCACTGATGCGACAGGCACGCATTAAAATTGGCTGGTTTTACTTCAAGGTGCGACTGGAAGAAAACCCCAAAAGGTGTTCTCGAAGCTTTAAACAAGGGCACTTAACATGGGACTGCAAAAGGCCAGATAGGAGAGGACAAGGTGCTTGCATAAAATGCGACCAACCAGATCACAAATTGAAAGGGTGTACAAAGCCCCTTTCATGCTGCCTTCGCAAAGAGGCTAAATGTGAAAAAGTCGCCCATATCCCGGGTTACGCGAAATGTACGGTATACAGGAACTACCAATACAAATGAATATTCTAAAGGGCAATATGTATAAATGCAAGGCTTCTGACGTACTGCTCTCGCAAATGGTAATGAAGAACGACTACGAGTTAATCATGAGGGAGCAATATAAAATGAAAGAGATAGATTTCTGGCTAGAAGATAGTAGCTCTATCGCCGATATATTACTACCAACAGGGAGTAACGCCGTCGCTGTAAACAAAGGGAACGGCAACGGTTACGTTTGGAAAAATCGCACCACCCTAATACACAAAGTACACCTTGAAACATAAAAAGAACTCTCGTTATAAAAACAGGTAAAAATAAATAAACTTCTACATACATAAATCACGCATAAAAATACCTGTGATGTATCTCTATATGGACCTCTAGATTCACAGCTGTCTAGAAAAAACAACTTAAATGAAAATCAAATCAAAATTCAGCAATTGAGTGCTGCCTCTCAAGTCACCAGCTGTGTAAGAAAAACAAACAACACAAAATTACATTTTAATTATTTCCAAAACTGCCGTAAATAAATACATAAAATTACTGTACTTGGAATTTTTAGACTTAGACCAGACCAAATTGTGACGGCCACCTACAACAAAGTACAAAAGTGTGAGCCTGTTTACAGACAACTGCCGGCCTACTCAACTCGATTTACATGAAACTTTGCACAACCTTGAATTTGAAAACAAGCACTGCTTTTGAAGAAGTGTCTATTGTAATTAACAACAACAAAGCGAGATTAATTAAATAAAATGTCAGAAATTTTACTGTCTGTTCTAAGTTATTATGAAACCGCTACGTGAGTGACTGTGATGAGCACATCAAGCTGAGTTGTGGTAAGCAAATGGAATGAAGCGAAAACAACTGACGGTCAAGAGACCATGAGTGCGCATAACAAATGACAAACTGGCTTCTGATGGACTTAGCTGCGTACTTGAGAAACCATATGACAATCTCTTGTAATTTTCTCAAGCGACAATTCGGCGCCAACATTACAAGAACTGATGGCGAATTATTTAAATTTTCAAAACAATTATTTTCTTTAATCCAAGTATGGCATGTATGGAGGCAAAGTGGTGACAAAATAACCACCGCAGAACCGCAAATTGTGTCACATAGAAAAAATTAGTATATTAAAAGAAATAAATCAATTATTGCCGCATTGTTGTTCTTCAGACGGGTAATTGCTATTCAGACTTCTTAATGGTCCAGCAATGGAACGTCTCCATCGTCATCGATTGGGGAATCGATCCGACGAATTTTCTAATGTTGTTGAACGCCGCCTGACACTTCCGTAGAAGTGTTAGAAAGCTGCGTCGATATACTGAATTATTTATACGAAGTACAAGTACCATTTTTCATAATGGCCGTGAAGCTATGTTAGGTTGGTAGGGCCGATTCTTGCACACAAATGAATTTAGAATGATCACCAGACCTTTACAGATTGTCGAAGCGCTACACCAAAGGTGACACAGGATTCTTCTTGTACAGCTGTGGTAGCTGGTCTTTTGTGATTTCCAAAAAATAGATCCCCAGACCTCTATAATAGATCGACGAAGCGCTTTGAGCCTGCCATAAATGTGTTAAAGTGACTAATATTAGGTTGTCAAATACCTCCCTTCCGCCTTTTGAATTTCGCGGCTACGTATAAAGCGCTATAGACCTCGTATCTGGCAATACTATACATCTTTGAAGTCGCAGTAGCTTAGCTAAGTTCGCCGAAAGTATTTCTACGAAGATATTCCATAATAAGTCTGGCAAAAGCTGGATAGTTGAGAAGGAAGTGTCTAAGTGTAAGTTAGTTTCCCTTCTTTCATAAAGCTTCGGCAAAGAACGTCCGACAGAATATATAACCTTACTGAATGTGGGCCTATTGGACAGAGTCCAGTGAAAACACCTGCCATGACGGCGAGATGCATCTAACCAATAGAAAGTAGTTCAAAGGGTCTCTTGCGTTCTACTTGAGCCAGAAGGATCTCGTAGCCACACAAATTTCGGTTTCTGACCAGCGGCTGCCAAGCGCATAGAACGTCCATAGGATAAACGCCAACGTTCAAGAGGACAACGCAGTATCGACCCGTTGTCACAGTGTTGAAATAGGGTGAAGGGTACGCTGCATCCTCTCCAAATATCCAAACAAGTCGAATTTCAAGGCAACTTTGTGGTATTGGTAAAGCTATTTAACACGCCTTGATAAGTCTTTAGCACACTGTCAGCCGGCAGAAGCCCAGTATTGGATCTTTGGTATCAAAAGGATACTGGACTTCGAAGGCAGCCGTATTCGCTAGAAATACAGTGTCGTGATAAAGTTACCTAAAGTTAGAGTTGATGGAGAGCTCCTGACATAAAACTTGCCTTCCCCTCTTTCCCCTAAGCTTCGATCCATCCTTGAAAGAGGACGGCTGAAGCCGATGGAGGAAAGGTGAGCTCTTTTAAGGATAGATCGAAGCTTCGATTGCTTTCCTAATAACTGGCATCCACTGCATCTGAGAACTTTCGTCACGCCGACATATGGACGGGTGAAGTCGCTGGTTCCATCCCTTAAAGAGGTCACTGCCTCTTTTCTCCAGCGGTTTCGCCCGTCTATATGTCTCTCACAGGTGTGTTTGTGGAAAACTGCGTTTCGAAGTTCAGGGATGCTGTGGATGCAAGATATCATTTCCTGAAAACTCTCATGTACCCAGCTTCCCTGAGCCTTATAGACGGAAATGCATCTACAAGCTATGTCCAAAGTGCACTCATTATATGAAATTTCATGAAGGCTATTTAAACCGTTCCCGCGACAGTCGGGACCTCGTAACCGGAACGGACCCGGATTTTATCTGAAACTGTTTGGGATTACGACATCTTAGGCCAGCAATATGACAGTCAATCATTCAGTGATTAGAACGGTGGTTTCCAGATGTCCAATTGGGATGCTTTTGTGGTCTTGTCACAAGGATCGACTTTTCAACATAACTTTACCTCACCTAAGTGAACCTAATCTCGATCTCAACTTACAAATTATAGTAAAATTTGGTATACACTGGGCATATCTGGATGAGTTCCGAAAAATCTATGTACAAGTAAGTATGTAAGTATGTATTTAGGTTAAAAACTCTTCGATTAAAATGCGAAACGAGAATTTCTCATATAAACACTAAGCTTATAGGCCTTGGTGTTTAAAATGTTAAAAAACTATAAAAATTGTACCGACTAATTTTATTCGCGAAAGAATTGAGTATTTCCCCACATGTGCAACAATTCGCACATTCACACATACATACACAAACATACAAAAAACTGTGCGTTGCAATTAATAATAATTTCCGCTTCGGCTTTGCACGCTCCAGCAGCCGAACGAACAAGCAAAACACACAGCCAGATGCCCTGAAGCCCAGAAGTCCAGAAGTCAGCGGTGTTCGCGTTATTGCAACAAAAACAGCTCTGTGTACACAAATATGTGTGGCATGCTGTATGTAGCGGATGTCGGAGTACTCATGTACCGTACTCGTGACCAGATGTGGAAGTGCTAGATGCAAATAAATAAATACAGTTATATGGTACGTAAACAGTTGTTCTCAGCGCCGAACCTCAGTCGCTTGGTTTACTGACCAGCCGCACATTTCACAAATCTACGTGTGTAGACGAGTATATAACGGTACACAAGTTGTATAAAGTTATGTGAGAAAGATCAGTTTAGCGGATGTTGTTGCTTGTTGTTTTTTCAGCTAAAATATGCAATATTTTAATGAATTGGAACAGAAACGGTGTTGCTTAATAATGAAAGCGAGAACCATATGTATGTACTTTTTTATGATTTAGGAGAGCACTAAGGAGTAATATTGTACTATATGTACATATGTATAGTTATGTATATGTGCATATGTATGCCTAACAAATATTCATGCCAATTAATAATTTTATTTCATTTTCCTCTTTCCAAGGCCTTCTCCTTAAATTTCTACTTTTATACCATATTATTTTCATTCTTTTCCCTACTATTCCTCCGCCTTCTCTTCAATACTCTTCTACACTAGAACAAAGTTTAGAGCTTCTCCTATGATTAATATTTAGGTATAGTTTTTTTGGAGGACTTAGATCGATAAATATCTCGTAAGTGACTTTTGAACCCCAGACTTGTAAGAGCCTCACAACTCATTACAGGTATTGCTCCTTACCGAGGTCTAGAAAGATTCTATAGGAAACTATAATACGGTCGACAAACTAAGCAACCGTTTTTGTAACTACAAAGTTAACAGAAGACAAAAAGAGTTGATTGATTCTTGTTTTAAAAAGAATAATGGATATCTACGACAGCCCTTAACTTGGATGGAAAGGAGTCATTATAACAAGATCATGTTGATATCTCTGAACACACACGAATATAGTAAGTACGAATGAATGTAACTACTTAGGTAAATAAGTATGTATGTAATACTGTGAGCAAAAAATAGTAAGACTTTGTTAATAATTTTATAATTCTTAATGTATTCCTTAAAATGTATGTCGTCTTCTCAAAGAAATCACCTATAACCCCAATACGTTTCTTCAATCCTCGAAGCAGTTGTTAAATTTAATTTCCGGAATGGACTCCAATACGCAAATGTCTTCAATTGACTCAAAACGGTTCCTCGTAGCAATCATTTTAGTTTGCTGAAAAGCCAGAAGTCACACGGATTCCATAAATCAGGCGAATACGGTGTTTGCGACACGATATTAGTTGAAAATTTGGCGATAAACTCCCGAAGAATCAATGCAGTATGAGACGGTGCATTATTGTGGTTCAAAAAGCAAGAGTTCTCGGTCATAACTCCGGCCTCTTTTTACGAATAGCTTCGCGCAAGCGAAACTGTTATCAGAATTGATTTTTGACCTACTTTGAGCTTTTTTTCGGCTTCGGCTGACCTTTACCACAATATTCGGCCGATTGTTCGTCTGTTTCCAAATCGTAAGCATAGATCCAATACTCTTCGCCAGTAATAATATGTTTCATGACATCTTGGACATCGGAAAGCATTGTTTTACAACGTTAAGGGGACGCTGTTTCTCGAGAAAAAATTAGTAACACATCGTGCTTTCACTTTTCTTAGGCCCAAATGATCTTTCAAACTAGATCTCACTGATCCTACCGTTATTCCAACGACGCCGGTAAGATCTGTGACTGTCAATTGTCGATTCTCAAGCTCCAGTCCTTTTATTTTGTTAACGTGTTGATAATCTGTTGATGTTGATGGCCGTCCTGGACGTGGTTCACGCGTTCTCGACCGTTTTTGAATAATTTGTAGTAATCAAAAACATTTGCTCGCGACAAACAATTATCACCGAAGGTCTTTTCCAACATTCTGAACGTTTCGGCATCAGAAATTTTATTCTGGACACAAAATTGAATGGAACTTCTTTCTTCAATAATTTTACTCATCGTAAAAATCGCCGAATGCTCTTTACATACTTCAGAAAGAGAAGCGTATGCTAAGCACTAATGATTACTAGTGATTAATGATTTATTGATGAGACATTTGGCTCATAGTATATCACTGACAGTCATACTAGCTTAGAAAAAAATATATGGACGAATGGGTATATTAGATAATTGTCGTGGCACCCCACTTTTACTTAAGATCGCAGCATCTACTCTATCGTTTTGAGTTGAAGCAACAATCAAGACATCGGAATATAAAAACTTAGCAGAAAAATGCTTCTAAGGTATCAATACTTACTATCTAAAAATGACTAAAATCGGGCGACAAACTTTCAAGCCCGAAAGCGAAGACCTACAATCTTGACTTGGCACACTCCATAGCGAATATTGCTGACAATTTGCGAGATACGAGTACCTTCGTGAAAATAAGTGATGAAAGTACTTGAGACTAACACCAAAAATGGACGAAATCTGTAAGCACCAATTTAGGTATTTTCGATCCATCGGTTTATTTTATACTACATACACAAAATACGAAAATACTTTTTCGACTACCCAATATAATATATCGGTCAATACTATGTGAGAAAATTTAATGAAATTAGCAGACTCTTGACTACAATACAGTTTAGCGTTAAATACTATATGATCAAATATGACCCGGACTGACAAAATTTGTTTCTATATTGAAGTAACTTTTTTATGTTCGTGTAAAATTTGATCTCCATATGTTGTCTGAAAATGTTTACGATGGAAAAAGCTTAAGTGACGTTTTTCGAGATCTCTTTACCGGTCTTCGGACTGTTCTTTATCACGAACACGAGTATTTGGAGTGACACAAAGCATTCAGTGAAGGTCGTGAAATCATCCTCTGCTAATGATGACAATAACGGAAAAAACAGTGTTTGAAAATCGTCGTGTGGGCTTCAGAGAGCTAGCAAAGGATATCAACATCTCATACATACTTATGTATCGATTCAGCTGATTTTGTTTCATGTTTCTGGTAGGAAAAGTGTCAATTTATCTCATGAAACGTCATTGTAAGACTCGTTGCAAAATACCTGAATCATTTGCTAAATGACGTCGGTAGAGGTCGTAAAATAAATGCTTGAAAACGTAACGCCCTCCAACTATTATTTTCACAACTCCTATAGCACTTCGAGTGTTAATTAACCTCATTGCTTGCACAATAACCACCATGGATGAAAAAAACACCAGCTTTATTATGTAAATTTCAACGCACTTGAATTTCGGTTAGCAAAGAAAACACTCGAGTCATTAATCATCTATGATTTATTATGCCAAAGTAGACATCAAATAATATACAACACATGCTGTGCATAAAAAATTATTTACGAATATACAGTTATTGCAACAAAAGCGCAAAGAAAATGTCAACGATTGCGGTGGCAAACGAAATGAACAAAATGAAATGAAACGAACAGCAAAGGGCGAGCAAAAGTCGCTTTTGCGCAGGCGCACAACACAAGCGCACGTGAAAGAGTGCATTACAAGCGAACAAAGTTGGCTGCATGTGGGTTTGTATGTAACTGAAAATAATGAAAAATAACAATAAAATATAATGGCAATACATAACAGCATTATAAAGTATGCTTTTTGACAATAAGCCATACTTAACCCACTGCCGAAAAGCGCTTTAGCGGCCCCAAACTCACTCACTTGGAAGTTGTTGAGCGCTGCCGCTGACTTTCAGCGAACTCAATTGGGTTCAATTGAACTGAATTGAATTGAAAATTGTTGAAATTTTGCTGGCGCAGCCAGCTGTTAGACGCTTATGGGATTATTTATTTTATTTGCTGTAAATAAATAAATGTTTGTGTGTCACTTTTTGTTTGTTTTTATTTATTTTTTTGAAGCCGGCCGGTTATTTCAAAGCGGCAAATGCCTACAATTATACATACACACATGGCGGTGGAAAGGCAATTTATTGAAGAAAATAATTATTTTTCGCTGATATATATATGTATGTACTTATAACTTTAGATATGCCTTTAATCACGTAAATAATAAATATCAATATTATCAATATGGCCTCAAATGATACCTTGAAAATCAGGTAGTATATATGCGAACTAGTTCCACAGTTTTTGGAGTTATCGATTTGAAATTTTGCTCACATTCTTTTCTTACCAAGGAACCGCTTATTTGTCGGAATCGCTGATATCAGATCACTTTAGCATATAGCTCCCATATAAACTGATCAATCAAAATCAAGTTCTTGTATGGAAAACTTTTTTATTCGACGAGATATTCTCATGAAATTTCGTCCAGAGTATTGTCCAAGACAACGATACCATCTCCAAACATATTGCTCAGATCGGACTACTATATGATATAGCTGCCATACAAACTGATCGATCAAAATCAGGTTCTTGTATGGAAAACTTTTTGACTCGACGAGATATTCTCATGAAATTTTGCCTGGATTACTGCCCAAGGCAACGATACAATCTCCAAACACATCATTCAGATCGGACTAATATAGCATATAGCTTCCATATAAACTGATCAATCAAAATCAAGTTCTTGTAAGGAAAACTTTTTTAATTGACGAGTTATCTTCATGAAATTTTGCCTGGACTATTATTCAAACTAAAGTTATATTCTCCGAAAATATTGTTCAGATCGGTCCGCTATAGCATATAGCTGCCATACAAACTGACCGCTCACAAACAAGAAAAATATCTTTTTATACCCTTCTAAGCTATAAGAAATGCACTTGTGTAGGGTATAGCTCTTTTTAATTGTTTTCCTTTTCTACTAAGCCGTACCTCATGCCCAGCTGGGCAAGCTGGTTTAAGAATTGTCGCGCATGCCCAGCGGCTTGTTACGGGTATTTGGCACGTTTTGTGCAACGATAATCCATTCATGGATTAACATGCTTTTAAAGATTGTACTATATACTTATGTATATGTATGTATGAAACTGAAATGTTTCTCGAGCCTATTTGAAAGCTTTTTTTCAGTGTCTAATAAGTTTTTTTTACTTGAAATATGAGAAGTCATCGAAATTAATCGGATGCTGTAGAAAACAAACTTTTGGATATACATGCTGGTATATGCTACATATACATATGTATATATGTATATAACGGGTGATTCAAGTAGAGGTACTTTTTTCAAAAGCCTCTTTTTGACAGATCTCGCGTGAAGTCGCTCGACCTTTCCTAGCAACATCGCTTTGTTCTAAGGACTCTTGAAAAGTTCCAAGAAGATCCGACGTTTCGAGCCAAATTTTGTTCAGCGATGAAGCCCATTTCTGGCTCAATGGGTATGTAAACCAACAAACTTGTCGCATTTAGGACGAAGAGTAACCTGAAATGATTCAAGAGCTGCCATTTCATACAGAAAAAACAACAGTTTGGTGTGGTTTGTGAGCCCGTGAAATCATCGGTCCACATTTCTTCAAATATGATTCCGGTGAGAGCGTAATCGTCAATGGCGACCGCTATCGCGGCATGATACCCGACTATTTGATGTCTGAAAGTGAAGCTCGTGATCTCGGCTGTATGTGGTTTCAACAAGACGGTGCCACTTACCGCACATCGCATCAATCAATGGGTTTCTTGAGAGAACACTTCGGTGAGCAGATAATTTCGCATTTTGAGCCGGTCGACTGGCTACCGTGAGCATGTGATATAACACCGTTAGACTTTTATGGGGATATGTAAAGTCTAAAGTCTAATCGGACAATCCCACTTAGATTCAGATCTTGGAGCAAAACACCACACGTATTATTCGCCGGTTACTATCAATACTCGAACGAGTAATCGTAAATTGGACTCAACGGATGGACCATCTGGGCATAGTAGCTGCGACCAATGTTTCTAAAAATTAATCTTCAAAACTAACTCGGCTATAATCACGTAAGCGGTGTCTACGCCAATGAAGAAGAAGAAGAATCCTCAAAAAATAAATACGAAATAATGTTCTTTCGAATTATAATAAACATTCTTCACTAAATTTGAAGTTTCTGTGTTTTTTCGTTAAAAAAGTAGAGAACCTCGAAATGAATCACTCTTTAAAATTTAAGTTGACCAAAATTTGCCGCAACTTGTATTCACATAACTGTGCTAAGCTCTTTTATCTGACTGATTTGGTCTATCTTGATTTATACTACTTCTCTTTTGGTTCTCTCTTTTTGTTTATCTCGGCGTTCTTTTATGGACAAGCATTATTCTTATTTAAATAGGAATCTGTACCAATTCTTGTGTCTACATTGCTTACTTTCAAGTTCGTGTAGCTATTTTTTCTTAAATCTACAAGAGTGTTGTTCTTTTCTACTTAAATTTTGGGTAAACAACTTATTATCTGTATAATGTCCTCGGGTATTTACTTTCTGGGTTAATTAAATTTAATTTTGTTTTTGCATTGCAAATATTTACATGCGCAATTGTCTATATAAACCTGTATATGTATACATCATCGTATATACTTTTTATATGTATGTATATCCACTTTTATATGTTTCTGTACATATGTACATACATATGTACATTCGTTTTTACCTGTCAAGGCGTGTAATTGAATTTTTTCAGTTGAAAGCAAACAATTACGGCGACAGTAATTGAATCAATTAGCGTATTTTAATTTGAGGTGAATACCCTTTATCACGAGATGTGGAGCGTAAAATGAAAAATATCAACATAACCTATAAATATGAATACATATGTACATAAAAGTATACAATAAGTATTGCCAAATGCGGTTTTTGAGCATATTCTTTCCAAGGACTAACCCTTTCGAGATATGAGAACTAATTAACGTAATCCTTTCAAGATTTTGTATTAAGCAATAACTCTGCAAGTCTGAATGACTTACATAAACAAAGTAGAATATTTGTTTTTTAGGCCCAAGGCATGACATTTATCATGTTTTGGATTTAGAATAAACAGATGAAAAACTAAATATAAATCGAAAGTGCTGAATTTAATGCATGATTATGATTACAAAATACCACCAGTTACTGTTTGGGTTACCAATTTTTATGAATTTTAAACCAAAACACGATAAGCGAACCGACAGCAAGGAACCTGTTTGGCTGTCGGAGATTCCAAGTGTAAGTGTAACCAGGTCCTTCTCCACTTGGTCTTTCCAACGGAGTGGAAGTCTTCCTCTTCCTCTGTTTCCACCGGCGGGTACTGCGTCCAATACTCACACGTCTATTCGGACGACATGACCTAGCCAGGGTAGACGCTGTCTTCGCTGAACTACGAGTACTATATGTCAATATCATCGTATATCTCGTACTGCCTGCTTATGGTTCCATCGACCGTGCTATTTGCAGTTACCAATGCGCAAAGGGCCAAAAATCTTCCGTAGAATCTTTCTCTGAAAAACTCGTAACGTCGACTCATCAGCAATGAAATTAAATATACTTACATACATATACTCTTGTAATACAAAAAGATGATTGTCTTTCGAAAGTAAGGATTCAAAATA